>CAKNWT010285763.1:0-23188 GCA_932066315.1 Andricus coriarius | reverse complement strand
TTTGTTCAGGGGAGTCGTCTTGCTCCTGGAGTAACAATGTCATCGAAAGGGTACTTTTTCTACCACTTGTCCCGCTGTGCCAACCAAGTGCCAACACTGATTGAAGACAGAAATGTTCAAAACGATATTTCTTGCGTAACAATGATTTTATCATAAATTTAATTATTGCACTGCACTCATTGACTGATTCTTGTGCAGCATCTTTTTCTGATTCTGAATATGTTGGGTAAGTAACTTTCTTACTTACCCCCTTCAGACCTGCGCATATTTATTTTTTGGAAATGCAATTTAAGCACCTTTGAATTCCAATAAGAAAAAGTATTGAAATTCAGAGGAGATTTCATTGTGAGTATGGAATGCACAGGCAACGAACGAGACCTGTAACGAGATACCGACCCAGGGCATAAGGCGCAGCATCGGCTGATGATTAAAATACAATTTGGTGATTGGGAAAGAAAGCGAAAATTAGGAAAGAGATATTATAAAAGAACTGTGATTGTTTAAGCGAACACATAAAAAACATTAGATGAAAAAGGAAGTTCAGATAACTGAGGGATAGTAATAAAATTTTAAAAGTGAACCATAGAGTTCCATTTAAATAAGCGTGAGAGAGAAGAAGGATATAATAGTATGCGAGAAATAAAATCATAAAAATTATGCACCTGCGAGTTAGAAGGAGAATAAAAACATACTACATAAATAGGGAAAAGTGAGAAGAAGTAATGAGCAGGACTCATACGGGGACACACGTAGGAACCGCGACCTAGTGCGAATTTCCTCAATAGCCTTTCCACACATAATTCACCGAGAACACTGGATGCTAGCGTTTATACATACGCGGGTGATCGTATGGGTGCTCCTCGCTAGTCAACGCACGGTTCACATATTCTCCAGCCTTTCTCCACTTTCCTACCATTCGCCACTAGCCCATTCTTCCTAAACCTCCCTGCCTAAACTACCCCCTCGAGCGAGGGAAAGCAATATGACCATAACTTTATCAAATATGTGTCAAGAATATTGAAAACAAATAACCTCTTCTCAAATAAGAGGGTTTCACACCTAATACAAGGGTCACACGTAATAAATGTTTACAAACGTAAATTGAAAAGCGTCACCCGCAGTAAATTCTCCTAAAAACCTAATAGAGAATTATTTAAGATTAAAATTTAAATGAAAAAGGAGGAGAAATCTGCAAATTATAAAAAGTTATCGACACCTCAGCAGAAGTCTCACTTGAACTTTAACCCATGCTGCTGACAATAGCATTTTTGGCTAAGCGCTCAAAGTTCAACCATGCACAGCAACACATGCCGTGCCTGGCGACTAACAAAATTCATTACCTGAACAAAAATTTTCCACCCAAACGTTTGTCGAGTTGGCCACGCTGGTTCATCACGTCAACCTTTACGGTATGCCTCACGTAATACAATTTTTACTCAATGCATATTTCGTTGAAAATTATTTTCGGGTCAAAGTGTAAAACTATCAAAAATCGTGTCCTAACTAGGGCGCGTTGGAAACCTCATCGTGGGGACATTAAACGTGAAAATTCTCAATATAACGAGCAAACTCGTGGATTAAAATTACTGGTTAAATCTGCGGAATAACCGGGTTTCTAGGAACCCGAAAATTTATTACCGAAGATAATAGTTGTTTGAGAAGGCCGCGCGAAATTCCGCACCACCAAAAAATTTTAATCCGCAACCAACAGAAACGGCTTAGGCAATTTCAGAGTCGAATCTCAAAACTTCTGAGAAATTGCCTACTGCAGTCAGTATTTGGAATAACGGGGAGAAGAACAATAAGAAGACATGCGAATTTAAACTCACTCCATGTCATCTTGGTTAAAAACGAATTATTATTCTCTCAATTGAAACAAATATAAATGTGCGTGTGAGGAGACGTGTCGGGCGACTAGGTGCGAGAACGTTTGTATTCCGAGACTGTGTTAAAATGGACTAGAGTTGTCTTATTGGCAACGGAAAAGTAATCGACTAAACGTCGGTCCTTTAGAAAAAGGAAAAGATAAGGGCTATCCCAGGTCCATTACCTGCCTTTTTGCTAATTGTAAACAAATTTAAGAAAATTTGGCCGCTGTGCGGGCACATCCTCATTGCGCGCTACGCGCGCGGCTCGCTTCGCTCGCAAGTTTAAGCGCGCCTAGGGCGCGCAACTGTTGGTTCTCGGGCTTCGCGCTCGAGAGTATATTCATCTCGCGCTTCGCGCTCAATGGTGTATTTACCTCGCGCTACGCGCTCGGTCTTTGTGCTTTCCACATATTTGTGCACAGACCTTTTAAAATTAAAGGTCAAAGCGTCAACAACTGTAATTTGATGATTGTCAAAGCACCTCCGGCCTTGACGATTACATTCTCATTGCCATACTCGCGCTTTGTGCTCAACAGTTAAGTTATACAGACGATTGCTTTTAAAAAATAAAACCATGTAAACAAAATGAAACGGAACATTTTGTTTCCAAATTTGAAAATGCTCTTACTTTTTTAATTTTGATCGAATACGAAAATTTGATGAGAATAGTTTCGAAATATATTCCATATCTAGTAAAAATTTTGATTGATATATTTCAACCTAACAGAAAAATATATTTTTTTCTTCGGTTTTTTGGAAATTTTTAAAATGTTGAAAAGCATATAACGTTTTGAATTTTTATCGAAATAAAAAATTTCAAGAGGATCATTTTCAAGATTCTCTCCCACCTAAAATAAACTTGGACAAAAATTTCTAAAACTTGAAAGAAATGTTTTCTTCAAATTTTGAAAATGCTCTAAAATTTTTTATTTTGGTTGGAAATATTTTTTTTTACTTTTAATGTTTTTTCTTGCGATTAAAACAAAAACTAAGCGTCCTATCGAAAAATTGTTGATAAAAATTTTGAGCTGTTCTTTGGATGAGCAACTTCAGTCTATTCATTTTTTTCTCATAGCTTGTGTCGTTGTCTAAAAATTTAATTTTTTTATTTTTAATGTTATTTTCACGAATAAAACAGAAACTACGAATCCTATCAAAAGCAATTCATAACATATTTGTTGATCTTTTTTAGGTGCACGACTTTTATCTCTTTGTCTTTTTTTGTATCTTGCAAAGCTTGACAGGAAAATGGAGTTTTTGATTATTATTATTTTTAGTGCGATCAAAATTTGAATTTTTGATTTTTCGACAAAATTCCAAAAGTCCTTATGATCATCTTGTACGGCTCTCAAAAATAAACGTTTTTCTTCTCTTGACTTTTTTTTATATCGTGCGTTGTTCGGCTTAAAATGTTAATTTTCGTTTGTTTTTTTGGATTTTGAAAATGCTATAACTCTAATAATTTTGATTTTATTAAAAAATGTCATAAGAATAAATGATTTGTCTTTTTGCGTACTACTAAGAACCGTACATAGAATGTTTAAATCTTGAAAAAAGTGGTCTCAAAAATGTTCAAAATGTGCTCACTTTTTGAATTTTCATCCAAAATATCTGGTTAACGAACTTGACCTTCATTTTTGGACCCTTAAAAAGTTTATTAAAGGCTGACTCGATTCGACAAATCCTTCAAAAGTTAGCGTGGCTACAACATTCAGGTAACCATACATACAGACAGACATACAGACAAATAGACATCGACAAAATTTTATGATTTTCGGAATCTATGAGTGCCGAAACGTAAAGATCCCTTAAAAACCAGATATCGAAAATTTGGACGATTACATTACACTCTCATGAATGAGAATGTAATTAGCGACAGAACTCGGTGTTTATTAATTCTCGTTCCAATTTGTATTATGTATTATAAAACCTTTCAGCGTGCACAATTATATTGAAATGATGAGGGATAAGGTGATGTTGAAAAATCCGCAACTTACAATCTGTCAGTAATAACCAATAATTCGTTCAGTTTGCTTAGCCCCCGCAACACAATGGATATTTTTAGTAAAAATAAAAATTGAGGAAATTGAGGCAGTCATCAATAAATACATCAATAAATTTTCGGGTTCTAGCAACTTTGCACATCTATGTGTAAAATAGTAACAGCATCGAATCGTGACAGCGCAGAGGGGAGCTTAGAAGTTTCAACGTTTGTAACAGATTGTTACCCATCGGGTAGTGCTCGGTACGGGCCTGCACAACAGGACTGCTGGCCCGTACACGAGAGGAAGCGGAATTCCCCGAGGACTCCCAAAGGCCCGAGCGACGACGCTCCCCATTCACCAGTTTGGGCTCGCTCGTCCTAGAGAACGCATCTCGCCATCGTTGCCGCTGCCTCTTCGTCGTCGTCGCTGCTGCCTCTTCGTCGAATCCTGGAGAGACCCCAACGGTTTTACTTGCTCTCTTCATCGAGCCACCGAATGCAAGTGGGGAATAAACCAACTTTTACCTATTTTTGCTTCATTGTGGTTAAATCTTCATCCCACACTTTTCCTTTCAAAACATTTAAAGCTGCCGAGAAAAAAAGGACACAATGCAAAGAACTATACTCTACTCTTGACTCTAACTCACGAATCCCTAACTTACTTAGACTTTTTGCATGCTAATTTATCCTTATGCCTTATGCCAATTGCCTGAATCTCACATGCCATAATTACGGACATTTATGTATGTCGCATTTTCTCACCTGCAATATTTATAATGCCCTTGAATTTTACGTGTTCTTGATTTATATGTGCCTATGAATTTATGTATGCCCATGATTATTTATATTACAAATAGTGCTTATGATGTTATGTATGTATGTATCTAGGTATATTTATTGCCTCTAAGAATACAAAATTCTGTGGCAAGGGAAGGCCACTATTACAAAAATCGATAAAATTAAGGTAAATATCAAAATGAAAGAAAAGTTATAATATCGTATGTACAATAGGTTGTTAGGTCATACTGGTCGAGTTCAGACAGTGCAGTGTACTATTCGAATAGAGAGAAAGTTCTAATTTTTAAACATGTACTTATAAAGTTGTATATCGAGCGAAGCATTCCAGGGTATATATTTGACAAAAGAAGTGAAGATTGTTCTCGGTTACCATACTAATGTTACGCAAGTGATGATTTCTAATGGGCGAGTAGATTGAACATTAGGCGCGGATGTGTAAAAGATCTTCATTTTCTCTTAGATTACATAACTGGCAAATCTGTTTTCGATCGATTACAGTTGTTTCAGCTTTAGAGGTCAACTTAATGATGAACCTGGAGGAAGTTCTTAATTGAGCGAAAATACGCTTGAAAAGGAAAAGAGCTTTGCATAGCAGATATTCCTCGGGTAGCGCATCATTGTGTCAGATTTTACTGTATATATAACTAAAGTTACTGTTTTCCAATCTTAACAGATCCCGCGAATGGAAAAAATCACGGTATCTATCAGCTATATTATCGATTTGAGTTATAAGATTGGGACGGTTCAGATCCGTGAGATTGTGACGTATGTCCGCTCCCTCCAAACATCTAAGTAAGTTGACCTAGCCAGTTATATTTAACATTTTTGCTGTTTCCGGTTTCAGTTAGTTTTAGCATACAAAGTTTAGAATAGCGCGAGTTTTCCATATCGAAAATCTTTGCCGCCCAATTGAGCGCCATTTTTAATATTTGGTATGACACACAGGGCAGACTCAGTCTCCATCTGACAACGCAGTCAGGCGTATTTCTGGTTAGGCACAAAAGACTTTTGAAAAAACGGATTTGTGCTTTTTGGAAGACATCTAGATAATTTAGTGCGATAATGTCGGCAGCGCACAATAAGGAACTCCTCATAATGGGGTCATGAATTTTGATAATGAAGGACCATGAGGAGCATTTAGTTTTCGTTGGAACATTGAACGCCGAGGCTGAGGCTGAGTTGGCTCTGTTACCTGCTGCATGTGCAGCTAAGTTGAAAGCACCTGTTCTAGAAAAAATAGTATCCAAGTATTCAACATAAGGAACGAACTCCAAATAGCTACCATCATATTTCAGACCTAGGAGTTTTGCGCTGATCCGACCTGTCTTGAATATAATGTATTTAGTTTCGTTGTTACTCACTGTGAGTTTGTTTATATTACAATACTCCTGGAGAGCGTTGAGTTTTCTAATTGCGTTTATTTCAGATTCTGCAAAAATAATTCAATCATCCGAGTAAATCAGCACAATATTGTCCGTGCCACTCATGATTCTGAGACCCACAAGACCTTTTTGTCTAAAAAAAATCTCGATATCCGAGGTGAAGAGGTAAAACAAGATTGGGCTCAAAATCTCTCCCTGTAGAACTGCCTCAGTGACCACCAATTCCAGATGTTAGAGTGATTAACCGATGGGAAAGCTCTTGAAAAATCCACCACAATGGCACAGATATGTCTATTCTTTTTTTGTAAGTAAATTTGCGAAATAGATGCCAAGGTGAAAATATTATCCATACAGCCCCTACCTCGGCGAAAACCTGCTTGGGCTTCAGAAATAATGTGACACACCGACTCCCATTTGTCCAATCTAGCCAACAGAATTTGCGTAAAAATGTTAGAAAGTGAAATTAGAAGGGCAATAGGTCTGTAGTTATTGCGATTGGCTGGGTCTTGTTTTTTATGTGTCATATGCGTTAAAGATTTTGTTCATTCGAGCGGTATATATTCATTTTCAAGTATTTTATTTTAAAATGTTTCGAGATAGAGATGCCAATTCGGGGGCAAGTTTCTGTAAACATTATTTGAGATTTAATCCTTATTATCCTTTGAGCCTTATTTAATTTACTTTTGTTAATTAAAAAAAAAATTTTGTTAGCTATAATTCCGCTATCCAATAATGTATGTCGCACATCTGTAAGCAATGACGGTGACGGTAAAATTTCTCAGTAACATTTTTTATCTCTGACCACATATCTGCTTTTTTGGCGCTGTTGATAATAGCCTCGGTAAGGTTGGAATTAAGATAATCGATGTCTAATTTCTCAAAGTAAACCTCTAGTCTGTGAAACAAGTATAATTCGTTCGAGAAGATCTCTCGTTTATCGCCTGTCCATCTCAGAAACGACAAGCTTTTATTTTTGTTTACATTCAGTGCACTTAGGTCACCAGCTGAGGTGGGAGAGAAACAAGAGGAGACTAAGACCGGGAAATGATACGAGGTATGTGTGGATTGATCCACCTTGAAGTCTTTAAGTATACATGATGGCTCAGCATTGCACCAAACCAAGTCTTTTACACTTTTAGCCTCTGCATTAACAAACGTAAAGTGGGCTGGATTGTCACTCCGCGATCTACCATTTAAAAGTTAAAACTCATTCACCTCCAACAGTTCTACCTATCTATCTACGATATATTGACAAATTTGTGTAAGAAAACATATCAGGTGGACCTTGGCTCAATCCCCCCACCCTACAGTTGAAATCGCCTTACATAGTGAAGGATTACTTCTGTATCTACCGTCGGGCTAAAATAGCAGATTCCTACAATAAAATTAATTTTATTTGCGCCATAAATTCGAACCAAAATCAAATACTGTGATTTATCTATGAGTTCACTATTATAATAAAGTTTATTTATAAAAAGGACTGGCCCGCCACTGGCTCGCCCTTTTGATTTTTCTTTTAAAGCGCTAGAGAAGAAATGATTATATTTACTATCCGCGTACAAGTTTTTGGGAATTTGAGTGAGCCAGTTTTCGACGATTCCTATAATATTGAACTTATCATAATTAATACAGGAGTTTAAAAATTTTACTTAACCATGGCACTTTCAGAAGAAGAAGTTTGTAGTATTGCTGACTCGCCCTGATGTATTTCGCTGATTTAACCATTTATATTTTTCTTCTTTGTCTCCCTGGTTAATGATAGCCGATTGTGAGTATTCCCTTTCGTAAGATTTCCCGCCTGCTCTTTGATAATTTCTGGTGGGGATTCCAAGGCCTTGCGCTTCACCTTTCCCTGTATGCCGCTTGCTTCCCCCATTTTCCCTTTTTCAAATGATTCCGCCTTAGTCCCAGATAATTTGGCATTCTGGATTACAGACTCCAACGCTGACAGATCTTTGGACTCGCTTTTTTTACCATCCACATATATTATATTATAGCTTAAGGCGCTTCGTCAGGCTTGAATTTTAGCCCATGTATTACAAAACACAAGTTTCCTCCTACACGGATGAATTGTTGGATGTAATATTTTTACCACATAATCTCAATGGCAGAATACAGAATAAGTAAGCCTTCGTTTTTTGAAAAATGGTATTGCTTTTGTCATATTTTAATTAATCGAAAATGTGCTTGGTTTATGCGCCTGGAAACCAGCAATCCGCCACCGGGAAAATATCCACGATGATCCGAAAACAGGCGCTCCAAACTGACACAGCACAGGTTGGTACTCGGGCGTGAAATTTATCGACAACACTTGACCCCGGGCGGTCCCTTGTAACTCATCCGTCCTTCCTATTGTTAGAGCGTTACATGATTCGAGACGGTTGAACGAATTTGATAATTATTAAAATATTGAGAAATTGAATTTTAATATGCTGCATTAGATTCCTTATATAATGACGAGACGATTAAGAAAAGATAGAGAAAAATCGTTTAACCCGATCAAATTCTGTTGGGGGTTTTGGTAATTTTGCATTTTATTTAAGATTACCTTTAATATTGAAAATATTGACTCAATAAATACAAAATAAATAAAGTAAAAAATTAAATTAATATAAAATACAAATGGATCACAAAAAATACAGATATTTTAATTTTTCACTGGTTGTTTACACGAGATTGAATTCTAAACAAATTATTATTACAGAGAAAAACATTCTACTTTTTTTATGTGGCTACTTCGATATGAGGGTGTTTCCTCAAATCCTGCCTGAAAATTCCCTGACAATTCCAGGTGTTTTCCGTGTTAGCAATTTTCTTCAAGGTACATGTATATTGTATACACTTCTGTCAGTTTATTATAAATAAGGTGTTTTTCAGTATTTTCAATTACTATGCCTAATTTAGAAAACGTTGAAAAATTGTATATCAAGATATTCTTAAACATATTAGAACCATCAATTAATAAAGTCATTAAATAATACTAAAAACACAATTATTTATATATAGGTAAAATCACTGTGGGTACTATATTAAATTCAATTAAAACATCTGGGAATTGTTTATTTTACAAATATTGCTATATTTCACTATTGAACAAAAAAATTTTCTTACATTTTTTTTTCTTGAAAATGTAACTATCGCAGTCAAATATTTCATCATTTGACTTGACAATGTATATCTTTAGTTCAACTTTTTCAACTGAATATTCAACTATTCCATTTTTGGTAGACAATTTATCTTTTATAGTTGAAAATGGATCTTCTTTTGTTCAAAATTCAACTATTTGATTGAAAATTAGCCTTTTGTTGTAAAACATTCTTTATTTTAGTTTAAAATTCATCACTTTCTTGGAAAATGTAACTTCTTTTTTAAATCACTTTCTTTGGGTAGACATTTTTTTATTGCGAATGTAGCTATCCCACTTGAATATTTCATCATTATACTTTTAAATTCATTTCTTTGCTGGAACATTCTGACTGACAATTTCAGTGTTTAATTTTTGGTTGAAAATGTACACTTTCTTGTCGAAAATTCGTCCTTTCCGGGCGAAGTAATGTTCTTGGTTTAAAATTCAACTATTCCGTTTAGAATTCATGTATTTTTTTGAAAATTCTTATTTTTCCTATGAGACACAAGATGCCCTTGATCCAAAATTCATCTGTGTCGTTGAAAATGCAATATTTGTAAAATAAACAATTTCCAGAGGTTTTAACTGAATTTAATATAGTACTCTCAGTAACAGGATTTGAGGAGACACCCTGATATCGAAGTAGCCACATAAAAAAAAGCAGAATGTTTTTCTTTGTAATAATAATTTATTTAGAATTTAATCTCGTGTAAACAGTCAGTGGAAAATTAAAATATCTGTATTTTTTGTGATCCACTTGTATTTTTGATTTATTTTATTTTTTATTTTATTTACTTTTGATTTATTGAGTCAATATTTTCAATATTGAAGGTAATCTTAAATAAAATACTAAATTACCAAAACTCTCAACAGAAATTGAACGGGTTAACCGATTTTTTTTTATCTTTTTTTAATCGTCTCGTCATTATGTCAGGAATATAATGCAGCATATAAAAATTCAATTTCTCAACATTTTAATAATTATCAAATTCGTGCAACTGTCTCGAATCATACAACGGTCTAACAATAGGAAGGACGGATGAGTTATTAAGATGCTGTTCGAAAATACCGCTCATTGACTGCACGAGGTCCACGTCGTGTTCCCCAAGAACGCCGAAAACAATCAAGTTGTTGCTTCTTAACGCTCTATCCATTGCCTAGATTCTCAGGGAATGATACACTAAAAACCGAACTTAGTTTTTCTTTCTCTACTTCGAGCTCTTGATTTTTCCGCGTAAGATGGTCAATTTCGCCGAGGAGAGCTGAAAGTGAGGACTCCAGATTTCCCATTTTTTGCATTGAGAGTTCAAATTTATCCTCAGAGATTTCGAGAGCCATTGTATCGAGTATATGATAGGAAAAATAAAAGCTTATTAAACACTCAGTACATTTCAGCTTGATAGAAAATTTACAGGAACATAATCAACCTTCAGACAACAATAACGGTACTAGAACGGGAGTTAATAACATAAAATTACAAAACAAACCTAAATGGAAAAGACACCATGACAATTTAGAATTGGACTTACACATTCACTCCCAAACAGTAAAGGAACTAGACAAAGAACTAAACCAAATTTCGGCGAAAAAACCTAACCCCAGCGGGGTAGAGGGGTGTAACAGATTGTTACCCATCGGGTAGTGATCGATACGGGTCTGCACAAAAGGACTGCCGGCCTGTACACGAGAGGAAGCAGAGTTCCTCGAGGGGTCCCAAAGCCCCGAGCGACGATGCTCCCCATTCACCAGTCAGGGCTCGCTCGTCCTAGAGAACGCATCTTTGTACTTCAGTGTCTGGTTGGTAAGGTGACTCTTTTTGCCGCAACACCCTATCACCGTCATCGGAGCCCCCGTTCGATCACTCGTTAAGCCGCCTCATCGCCATCGTCGCTGCTGTCTCTTCGTCGACTCTTGGGGAGACCCCAACCGTTTGACTAGCTCTCTTTATCGAGCCACCGAATGTAGGTGGGCAATTAACCACCTTCTACTTTTACCTATTTTTGCTTTATGGTGGTTAAACAATTTTAAAAACTTTTATAACTTTCAGAGATATGATGTTTTTTATTTAAAAACAAAAAATGTTAAATAACAACAAAACGACTAAGAATTTGCTGTGTGCACCCGAAGAATTTAGAATCAGGAGGATCCCAAACTAAGTCCTCTTGGGTCCACCACTCGGTACCTCCTGATCATCGTGACTGTCGCCTGGGTTCTTAACATCCTCGTCGTCTTCTCCGCCATCTTGCCATGCTGCCGATAGACGGTGTTTCAACTCCACCTTATTTCTCGTTATTTTCAGCTCCAAAAATCGTGACCTGAATCTCAGCTGTTTGACCTTCAGGGAATTGATATCCACCTTATCTTTTACATCGCCTTCGTCTTCCTCCCAAAATGTGGCGTCTTTATACAAAGTGGCCCCTTCATCCGCCTTCTTTGCGTCTTGCGTCAGAGCTGTTCAAAGCTGATCGCTTAACTTCGCTTTAAGATCTTCTACACTCCATTTATCCAGCTGAGCCATCGACTCCTCAAACGTCGAAATTTTTTCTGAGAAGATTTCACTAATCTTCGTCCTCTCTCAACGAACTCGTGATTGACCTCTTTTGTCCCATTGTAGGTTTATACCAAACCGCGCCACATATTCAGCAGACTCAAAAGGCGGGGAACTCAAATATTACACATATGCGAACCATTTCCGTAGTTGCGACTAGATTCGAACATATATTCTATCATCAACTACTACTATCTTAATCAATATTTCAAAGGATAAAACACCTCGACGTCACGTAAACAATTTGTGATCTAGTAAATTATTTGTTTATAAAAGAATAAGCAGGCAATTAAAAAACGGCATTACCAGATTCCTTGAGAGAAATCTAGGCCTGTAATTTTATTCAAGCATTTACTGCCTTCACATTTCATCAATATTAGTTGTACTAAATTAGGTTTAAGAATGCTTGGTTCCTGCTGCCAAATTTCCATACCATCTCAATGAATGTTAGCAATGTATCCATTGTGGCATATGATTATATGCTGACTTATTACTATATAGTATTTCTCATTTATTCCAAAATTATTTCTGTGTTTTACTCTTCTGAGAAGTAGCAGCCTTCTTGTTTGGTCATAATTCTTTTTGCATAATAATAATGAGGTAGAAATTAATTATTCTTAGTTACAGCTTTTTTAACGATAAAGACGTGACGCAAAGACGTGAGAGACATCACGCACTTAGGTGGATGCTGGGTGATTTGTCGATGAATTTCATCGTAGAATCAATCAGTTTTGAAAGACAAACGCGCATACAACTCCGCACATTTAAAGATGTTCACCTGTTGACAGGGGACAACCTGTCACGCCTACGTGACACATTTTGGAACGCATTTTTTAATTATACTCAGTTGAGGTGCACTAGAAAAACTCGTCGCGGTCCCACTCTAGCAACCGTCGCAAGAGTGGAGATAGAAGGTTGCGAACGTTGATAATTAAAAATAATAAGTTTTATGAAGAAATTTATAAACAAATATTTATTTTCATCAACTTTAATTATTATCCTTGAGAAATTTTATAGACAAATACGTACATCGCCCATTTTTCTCACAGAAACCCCCGATGTAAAAGTTATATATAGTTTATATATAGTGGACAAAACACTGATATTTTTCATTTGTTTTGTACAGAATAATTTATAAAACAAAATGCGAAATATCTTTGTCTTGTCCATTATATATAAGCTATATATAACTAGAACTGAAATGATATAAACGTGAAGAAAATTTGTAATAAAATGTCTTCCCATGTGCGAATTTTCCATCGGACCAAAGTAAAAGTTACATCGACATGATGTCTTATAATAATAAAAAAATTAATGAGAAAAAGAGTTAAAAAATGTCTTTTTCAACTATTTTGAACTGTGCCGTATGAGGATGGTTTTTTCACTGACTTTTAGTTCCGTTGGTATAGAGTAATGGTGCAGGCGCATCGCCAGGCTTGAGTTTTTCCCCACGTATTACATAACACAAGTTTCCGCCTACACGGATGAATTGTTGGATGTAATATTTTTACCACATAGTCTCCATGACATAATACAGAAAAAGAAAGCCTTCGTTTTCTGAAGAATGGTCTTGTTTTTGTTATATTTTAATTACTCGAAAATGTGGTTCATTTATGCGCCTGGAAACGAGCAATCCACCACCCGAAAAGTAGCCAAGATGTTCCGAAAACAGGCGCTCCAAATTGACACTATTGTTAGGGCGTTACATGATTCGAGACGGTTAAGCGAAATTGATAATTATCAAGATATGAAGAAATTGAATTTTTATATGATGTATTAGATTCTCTACATAATTTCGAGACGATTAAGAAAAGGTAGAAAAAAATCGGTTAACCCGTTGAATTTCTGTAGGGAGTTTTGAGAATTTTGCATTTTATTTAAGATTACTTCAATATTGAGAATACTAACCCATTTTCCTAATCCTTTTTTAAAATTTTTTTCTTAAAATACATCAAAACCGTGACGAAAATGAATGTCGAAGTATCCAAAAAATATAAATAATGTACATGATATCGAATGTAATTGTTTTAAGCAAATTATATTAACCAAATGTCAAGATATTGGAAATTAGTATATTTTTAAGTTGAAATTGCTTGATATTATCAACAGGATCATGTTTCATCATGAAAATTTGTTGAATGGTATATTTTCTTTATTTTATAAACAAATTTTATAAATAAATGCACAGTTCCATCATTTCTAGGCAGAAAGTACTCGTTTTCGTTCAAATCGTCATCAAATGACATAAGTGGTAATATTTAGCGACGAAGAATTGTCAATCGATATCATTTGTTTTTCTTATAAATAAATTTTATAAACAAATGCATAGTTTGACCATTTGTAGATAGAAACTGAACGTTTTTCTGTCTACTTGTCTTCAAATTACATAAGTGGTGCTATCTGGTGACAAAGAATTGGCAATTTGTTTATTTTATGAACAAATTTGATGAAAGAATGCATTGTTTGGTGATTTATAGACAGAAAGTAATAGTTTTTTTTCTAATCGTCTTCAAATTACACAAGTGGTGATGATTATTGAGGCAGAATTGTCAATCGATATTATTTGTTTTTTTTATGAACAAATTTTATAAAGAAATGCATAGTTTGACCATTTGTAGATTGAAAGTGATCGTTTTTCTATCGACTCGTCTTCAAATTACACAAGTGGTGCTATTTGGTGACAAAGAATTGGCAATTTGTTTATTTAAAACAAATTTTATAAATAAATGCATTGTTTGGTGATTTATAGACAGAAAGTAATAGTTTTTTTCTAATCGTCTTCAAATTACACAAGTGGTGATGCTTATTGAGGCAGAATTGTCAATCGATATTATTTGTTTTTGTTATGAACAAATTTTATAAACAAATGCATAGTTTGACCATTTGTAGATAGAAGGTGATCGTTTTTCTGTCTACTGGTCTTCAAATTAGATAAGCGGTGCTATTTGATGACCAAGAATTGGCAATTTGTTTATTTAAAACAAATTTTATAAGAAAACGCATTGTTTGGTGATTTATAGACAGAAAGTAATAGTTTTTTTCTAATCGTCTTCAAATTACACAAGTGGTGATGCTTCTTGAGGCAGAATTGTCAATCGATATTATTTGTTTTTGTCATGAACAAATTTTATAAACAAATGCATAGTTTGACCATTTGTAGATAGAAAGTGATCGTTTTTCTGTCTACTGGTCTTCAAATTACATAAGTGGTGTTATTTGATGACCAAGAATTGGCAATTTATTTATTTTATAAACAAATTTGATAAACAAATGCATTGTGTGATAAGTTATAGACAGAAAGTAATAGTTTTTTTTCTATTTGTCTTCAAATTACACAAGTGGTGATGTTTATTGACGAAGAATTGTCAATCGATATTATTTGCTTATGTAATAAGCAAATTTAATGAACAAATGCGTAGTTCAAACATTTATAATTAGAAAGTGATCGTTTTTCATTACTGCCTTCAAATGATATCACTGTAAATGTTTTGTGTTGTTCCAGAAGAATTACCCTCCAAGTTGTACTTGTCAATCATTTCAATAATTTCAGGATCCATTTCCAATTCATTCTTGCTACGCCTTGGAGACACTTCGAAGCCGGTTAGAACGAAAAATGATTACTTTCTACCTAGAAATGGCCAAACTATGCATTTCTTTATAAAATTTGTTTATAACAAAAACAAATAATATCAACTGACAATTCTTTCTGAATAAACATCACCACTTGTATAATTTGAAGACGATTAGAAAAAAACTATTACTTTCTGTCTATAAATCAGCAAACAATGCATTTGTTTATAAAATAAACTAATTGCCAATTCTTAGTCACCAAATAGCACCACTTATATAATTTGAAGACGAGTAGATAGAAAAACGAACACTTTCTATCTACAACTGGTCAAACTATGCATTTGTTTATAAAATTTGTTTATAGCAAAAACAAATAATATCGATTGACAATTCTTCGTCACTAAGTATTAACGCTTATGTCATTTAAAGACGCTTAGAAAAAAAAGGAACACTTTCTAATTATAAATGTTCAAACGGTGCATTTGTTTATTAAATTTGTTTATTACAGAAGCAAATAAATATCGATTGACAATTCTTCGTCACTAAATATCACCGCTTATGTAATTTGAAGACGATTAGAAAGAAAACGAGTACTTTCTGCCCATAAATGACGGAACTGTGCATTTCTTTATAAAATTTGTTTATAAAATAAAGAAAATGTACCATTCACCAAATTTTCATGATAACACATGATCCTGTTGATAATATCAAGCAATTTCAAGTTAAAAATATACTAATTTCCAATATCTTGACATTTAGTTAATATAATTTGCTTACAACAATTACATTCGATATCCTGTACATTATTTATATTTTTTGGATACTTCGACATTCATTTTTGTCACGGTTTTGATGTATTTTAAGAAAAAAAATTTAAAAACGCATTAGGAAAATGGGTCCGTATTCTCAATACTGAAGCTAATCTTAAATAAAATGCAAAATTATCAAAACTCCCAACAGAAATTCAACGGGTTAACCGATTTTTGTCTATCTTTTATAATCGTCTCGAAATTATGTAAGGAATCTAATGCAGCATATTAAAATTCAATTTCTTCATATCTTGATAATTATCAATTTCGTTTAACCGTCTCGAATCATGTAACGCTCTAAAAATAGGAAGGACGGATGAGTTACGAGGGACCCCCTGGGGTGAAGTGTCGCCGCTAAATTTCACGCCCGAGTCCCAATTTCTGCTGTGTCAATTTGGAGCGCCTGTTTTCGGAACAGCGCGGCTACTTTCCCGGTGGTGGATTGCTCGTTTCCAGGCGCATCAATGAACCACATTATCGAGTAATTAAAATATAACAAAAACAAGACCATTTTTCAGAAAACGAAGGCTTTTTTTCTGTATTATGTCATGGAGACTATGTGGTAAAAATATTACATCCAACAATTCATCCGTGTAGGAGGATACTTGTGTTAAGTAATACATGGGAAAAAATTCAAGCCTGACGATGCGCCTTCAGCATTACTCTATACCAACGGAACTAAAAGTCAGTTAAAAAACCATCCTCATACGGCACAGCTCAAAATAGTTGAAAAAGACATTTTTTAACTCTTTTTCTCATTATATTTTTTATTATTATAAGACATCATGTCGATGTAAAATAAATTAACTGTTAACGGGAATATAAAAGAAATAATTTTTAAATAAATGGTTTGAATCTATGACAATTTTGAGGGATTCGTAGTCCCGGGCTTAAACCCTCAAATTTTTTCCAAACATTTTCTTAAACAATTTTTTCAAACATTTTTTGTTAACAATTTTTTTTCAAACATTATTGTTCAAAACATTTTTTAAGGCGCCCAATTTGAATAATCTTTCTTCGCGTAATATTGTGTTTTTCGCGTTTTATACCATTTCACAACTTTTGATAATGACATAAAATGTCATTTTTAAACAAAATTTAAAATTTGCATCGACGGAACTAGGAAATTTTATCGGGTGCTACGACAATTTTTTTTTATACCAAATTTTTTCAAACTTTCGTGCAATGGTTTGCTTTTTAGGTGTTCCAGACTATTTTATAATCATTATTTCGTACCCAACTTTCGGTCGTTTTGAAATAGTGCACAGGGTATATCCAACATTCATCCGATGTTCGGGCCGAAGTTGGGCCAATAGTCGGTCCCACTGAGACTGCCAACACTGGCTGTTTAGGTTGGGAGATAATGAGTTTCTTGTGAATACATAAGTTGGCCCAGCTTTGGCTGCTGATCTATGGCGGGCCAAAGTCGATCCAACTTTGGGCCGACGGTCCTGCTCTGGGGGCCGACGTAAATTCGCACACGGGTCATTCTATAAACAATTAAATTATTTCTAATTGAATAGTAACTGTTTTGATAACGAAATGGACCAAAAACTATCAGTAGATGACGCCCACTTATTATATTCGTACATCGGATAACAATTTTTAATTATTCGAACCATTTTAATCAACAAATGTATCATTTGGTTATGTGTAAAAATGCATCATTCAGTTATTTGTAGACTTACTAACTTCATTCTTTAAATATTATCCAATGTACAAAACTAATTTTCTAACGTTGGTACGAGACATGGATAAAAATCAACAATTTTTAAACATTGTTTTTTATATTAAATATGTATAGACTAAAAATGCAATATGCTCTTCTTGGATGTAACCAAAAATGACTTATTAATGACTCCTTGTTTTAACATCTAGCCATACTACGAGATGAATTGAAAAGAGTATAAATGCATGAAACAAAAAAAACTGTTTATGAAATTTTTAATAATAATAATAACGATCTTTATCCATGCCTTCCAGCAAATTTAAACAAGTTTTATACTGTTAAAACAATTATCAATCGTTAAGGAGTACTGTAAAAAAAGAACTGGGTATCAGTCCCTAGTAATTTTTGGTCGATTCTATCATAAAAGCAGTTATTACTCCAGCAAAAATAGCTGATCCAAATAATTCTTCGTAAAATTTGTTCTTAAAATAACGAATTATGCATGCAATTTTATAAATTTAGTTGAAACTTTTCATGCTTACAAATTTTTGAAATATATTGAAATTAAAATGAACAAATACTGAAAGTCCCCACGAAAGAATATTCAGCCAGTTATTTCCTTATGAAAAAATTTAATATATTTGGAAACGTCTGCACCCTATTAAAAACCATTTATGGATAATTGCTTTAGTATTTTTGAGCATTTTAGAATGAGTTTGAATATTTTATTTAAACGGCCCTTTCCAAAAGCTAAACCAATATTTTTATTGCCTTCATAGTATAAAAATACACTAATTAACTTTCTTTTTTAAATCAGATGTGACGGCTCGATGCACAAATTTATCATAGTTCATATAAAAAAATCGGTTTGTATCAGATCCAAATTGTCTTCTGAATATCAACTTGTCCATAGGCACTTAGTTTTCCAAATTATAGAGGAGTACGGTGAAAACGGCGAAGGCCTCCAGAAGCACGTCAGTTTAGAATTTTTGACTGTGCGTAGGAGATGCGTTTGGCTTTAGTATGGAGAACGCGAAGAAGCGTAGTAGTGTTCCACTATGCTAGCATAGGACCGAGCATAGCTCCATCCTATGCTAGCATAGCGGAACGCACCTTTGTGCTCCATCCCGTTAATTTTTACGTTGATGTGGACATTCAATTCAACTGAAATATTTCCAACACAGAAGGAATCAAACAGATTCAAACATTTCTAGGTTCAGTTTAAGTCATTTGATGTAATTCTGACATACTGAAAGATTCACGAACTCGGAAAGTTCCACAAACCGTATTTATGTTTTGGCTCACCCAATTACTTACGAATTATTTTGAATCTTTTTTCGTTTACTGCGCTCTAGAAAATTCACCAGAATCTATTAAAAAAGAAGAAAATGTGATTGAATTAGTGATACAGATGCATCTTAAGACAACTGCAGAAAGGAAAGTGGGAAATGGTAAAATGCATGTATTCGACTCCCTGGCCGAGTGGCGATATTTCTGACGCACATACAAGTAATAAATTCTAAATTAATTAACTAACAGGAGACAGTTCTACGCACAACAATCTCTTTAATGAACCTCGATTTGATCGCTGAGTGTTATAAAATAAATAAAACAATATTGTTAGAGTAGTGTACTCACCCGACCAAAATGATGCCACATAAGATAGTCCAAAACACCTTGGGTCATACCCTGGGATCTGAGGTGACGAACATTTAACTTCTGGTAACCCCATTCAATCCATCCAGCCTGCGTCGACACACAATTAATCAAGCAGAGAGCATCCACTTTTTCAGGGTGTACTAACGCAAAACGTGCAAGAATATTCCCTCCTGCCCCAACACCAAAACCTATTACTGATTTCAAGCCAAAGTGGCCTAAAATAAACAGCAATTGTTCCGCCAAATCTTCCATTGAAGGATAAATGTAACTGAAACAAAGAGAGAGAAATATATCAATAAAAAAATTGCTATTGTTTCAAAGTACAACAAATATTGAACATATTTAATAATTAAGTTAATTATCTTAAATAAAGAAATTATACTATTCGGTGTTTCAATCATATTTCTTGTGTATTATCATAGTTATTTACTTTACGGTAACGAAATGTCGACAAATGTTTTAGGTTATTATTATAAATGAGAAGTTGTAGGCTCCGGAAGCTACGATCATGGTTCCTTAAAAAGCTAGCAATCCCGACACAACTGGAACGTGTACGTCATCCAC
This sequence comes from Andricus coriarius, assembly GCA_932066315.1. NCBI lineage: Eukaryota > Metazoa > Arthropoda > Insecta > Hymenoptera > Cynipidae > Andricus > Andricus coriarius. The sequence goes on along the minus strand of CAKNWT010285763.1, from coordinate 3,210 downwards.
TTCTGCTCCTTCTGTCTCTAGCCGCGGATGACCTTACGCGGCAGACGGGACAGTTGAAGATAAAGGTTTCACCTCTGGATACATTTTTGGAGCTACCAATCTTTGTAGAATGTTATGAGGAACAGTGTTGACGGACCAGATGAAGTGATCCCAGAAGAACAGCCTTTTGCATACGGTTCGCGATGGAATGAGCCTGACGCTGACAAGCCGAAATCTGGTTGATTTGGCTAAGAAATTAAGCTTTCATACCTCCAAGACGGCCAATTATGAGAACTACAAGATGGACTTTGTAGCTTTGGTACCGTCTGCTCAGCTGGAAAAGAAGTGCTTGATATTTTGCCAGTTTCTCTTTCTCCTTTGCCGGGATATTACCATCGGCTGGTGTCGAGAATTCAATCACGAAAATGATCTTGGTCTTCAGATCTTGGAGGACAATATCAGGCTTCGTAGCACTGATACGTTGAGTGGTGGAGAATGAGAAATTCCAGTAGATCTTACACTGATCATTCTTAACCACGGATTCGAGTTCCCCCTAGGCGTATGACAAGACGGGCAATATATCAACACCATAGAAGTCCCTAAGATGGTAATATAACACTTTTAGAGCCGCATCGTGTCTCTCTATATACCCGTAACGTGTATTTTTGTTATTTTCTCTCAGTATGATTTCTCTCAGTATGTCCGACGACGAGTTGACTTTGTCTTCGTCAAAGTCGGAAAGCCCTCATACTTAGCCCTACTGAGGTATGAGAGTTATCACCCCCAGGGAGGAAGACTCACCTGCGATCGACCATTAACAATTCTGTCAGCGGCATCAGCTGATTATCGAGTGGCTTTCAATTTCCGCTAAACGAGGAATAGGACGAGTGGCGAGTCTGCGGTCTGTAATGGCCACTTTGCATTGAATAAATACATTTTTCACAGAAATTTACCAATTTACCTTTTTTTTTGAGGTTAGGGTATAAGCGTGACGTCATAGAACCACAATAACTCCGTATTCATACTCAGCGACCTCGAAAACATAGGATATGACCACTTTTCATGGGAAAGAATCATGTTTCACCTGAAACCAGCTTCAGTCCACTAAGCTAAGTTTTTTCAGAGCTATTCGATACAGAGTCGTGAGTAAAGTAAACCTCAAACACGAGATGAGAGGAAGCGGAATTAAATTGGACGGCACTAAATTAGAAGGTAGCTATAATAAAAGAAATATTGAAAGACTTTATTCATAAAAAAGTCGGTTAAAGCTCTTTGAAGAACTCTGCCCTTCCCTGTGTTGAGGTAGCCGAATAATTAATTCATCTAGATGTCATTGATAGTAAATTTTAATTTGTCAACAAGAAATTCAGGACTCGTTGGACGTTTCAAGTCGAGTTATTTTACAAACGACATGGCGCCATAATGCACAATTTGAATAAATAATTATGATTGGCCTATGCTTTTACCAACAGGCATTCAAATTAAAAAGCTAGGTTATAATGGCGCCCGCGAAAGTTGCGCGAGAAGAATGACATTAGGGAGTAGGGAGACTGAATACAATTAAGAAAACGAGATTGTACTTTCAGAATAATAAGATTTGTTTGATGATGTGCAAATGCTTGGACAGTGGTCGTAGTTGCGGCTGGTAGGCTCACTTGAAGTTAACGTTCACTAAAATTCATAAGGAAATTTAGACAGTGAATTGCCCGGACAACGAGAAAGTAGCTTACTCCCCATACATTATATTAATCATAATAAGGAAATCGAATGTAAAATTATATCGTGTATGTGAAATCGAATGTAAAATTATATCGAGGATGTGAAATAGAATGTAAAATTATTTTAAGTATGTGCAATCGATGCATTTTAGGCATGAATTTCGTAGAAAATTATCAGGTTATTCTTCTGTGGGAACAACTGAATCAATTCAGGGTACGAGCGAATCTAAAACGCAAATCACAACAACTTTGACGACTCGTTATCGTGATTTCTAGACTTATAACCCAAACAGGGATAAACGCGACTTATTATGATTATTAGGTCGTGAATATTAAATAATTTAACGTGTTATTTAATATTAAATTAAGAAATAGTAGTACTCATTAGGCTATTGCATAAAACTCCTGCGGATATTTATTTGACCACGCGTAATCTAGTAGTAAAACTTGATTTTTCGAGCGGGAACTGAACGCAACTGGCACACAATAAGAGCAACGATCCATAATACTGATCCGTAGAGTGCTGAAACCACTTTGTCTGGTCATAGTCCGGTCGGAACATATACAATAACTCATCAGCAATTGGCATATTGTTCTTTAGCTCCCGGCAGGAAATAACTGGATGGGACCCTCACAGGGCTAGAACCCCCCTCCCCAGGCGGATTTAAAATCTGGATTCTATAGTGAAGAACCGGGAAGTAAAGTATCCCGATGATAAACAGATGAGCGTCTAGAGTTTTCTGGCTAAAGTTCAGAATGGGTACCTTCCAAATGAGAGGTTCAGTATGAACCGTTCAGCGTTGACTTTGCGAGGGGTTACATAGAAGATTCTCAAGCCCCGATACACTTTAGGAGTAGATAAATAGGACGTATACCAATCGGTGATCAGATATTAAGCTCCTCGTAAGGCGAGATGAATTCTTTGATTACAACGGGTTAGCATTCTTGGGGGCTGATTCGGAGCGAACCCTGAGCACCATGGAGGAGGAGATGCAGCCCCCTAAGAGGAAGAATTTATTTTTTTGGAGTTCGCATATACTTGAAATACCAAGTTTGGAGAGTAAACATCTGGATGTCATACGCTCCGGTTCAGCCATCAACAGAGGAGGCCATCCGGAGGTGCCAAATAAAGAGAAGAAGCAAAAGGCGGGACACCCGACCGAGATCAAAAGCCTAAGTTACGACCGAAGCAGGAACCACCTTGTTTTAATTGCAAAGGGGATAATTGTCGTTGTATGAAATCTCCAAATCGGTGGCACAATTCCTACCCCACCTGCGGTAAGGGGTATCAAGTTAAGAGCAGTTGTCACTTAGCAGATTTTCAGGGAAACCAGTCACGGCGTCCCGGAAGGCGATATAAATGGAGCAAAAATGTAGAGAAAAACTGTGAATGTAGCGTTATTCTACATGAAAAAACCAAACAGAATTGACCCCTCAGACCTCCTAATTAGATCGTTTATTCGTTTTGCAGTAATTTGAAGTTTTTCAATTACAGTAATTTAATCGAAAATCG
>CAKNWT010285755.1:0-21867 GCA_932066315.1 Andricus coriarius | reverse complement strand
CCTCAGAGTCCTTTATTACCATCTTTGTCGCTCTTACGGTGTTGGCCGCGACCCTGCCCTGCCGAACGCTCCAAGAGAAATAGAGTCAATTGTCCGAAATGAGAAGTGCCAAATTTTCTGGAACTATGATTTTCGGACTGCAGTCTCCGTTGCACACTCGAGGCCTGACATTGTTCTTCAAGATTTCGAGAAACGAACTATATTCGTGATCGAAATCTCGGCCCCGTCCGAATATAACATCACTTCCAAGGAGAAAGAAAAGGAGGAGAGGTATCAAGACCTTAAAAGGGAGCTGCGAAGACTGTACCCAAAATATTCGGTACAAGTAATTGTCCTTGTGATAGGTGCTCTCGGAGGTGCGAAACTATCACTGGTTCGTAACCTTAAAGCCATTCCCGCGTGCCAAAAATATGCCAGGGCACTTGCGAAATGGATGCAGAAAGCTGTCATCCTTGGGTCGCTTCGTGTGCTCAAAACACATGAGGATTTCGCCGGCCTGTCGTTGTGATTTCATCGTGTCCTGTGACCACTCATCTCACGGTTGTGAGACGTGGCCATGAATGGGATTTACCGCGGTCCTACTGGGAGCCGCTGCCATTTTTTAGATGGCAGTAGCTCCCAGTGAGACCCTGCGGTGGTTGTTTAACCTTATTGTTTTAACTATATATACACACACACACAAGGTTCCATCTCGGAGAAACCAAATGAACAGGTGCTACAGGCCGAATTCATTTCCAATCGGGCAGGCTGTGCGAGCTCAAGTCACAGAATCATTTTAACACGAAATATGCTGTTTTTAAAAGGATTTTAGAGGATATTAGTAGCAACGTAAAAAAAGTCAAGAGAAAAACAACGCTGGCGGGTTTGAGGAAATTAGGTTTTAATACCTATGATAGTTAAAAAAAAATCACACTTTTAATGAAAATGTTGACAATTTTTTGGTAATCCATGTTTACAATTTTTTAAATTCAAATACTCATAATTTTGTCGAAACATTTATTTTCATCTAATCGGAGAAATATAAGTCGTCTAAAATCCTTTGAAAACACCATATTTCGTGTTGAAATGATTCTGTGACTTGAGCTCGCACAGCCTGCCCGATTGGAAATGAATTCGGCTTACAGATTTTAAGGCGCTGATGCCAACAATACAATTTACATGGAATTTTGAAGCTTCGAATATTCGCCACGCGAGTTAGCACCTTTTTATTTTGTCTCCGCGAGTTAGCACCTTTTTACTTGGTCTCTACGAGATAGAAGCTTGCTGTGTGAACATTTCGATATATACACAAAAAAAGTCAATTGTTTGGCATGCAGCTCTTCGCTCGGTTTAAACATCTAGGGAGACTCAGAACTCACCACGGGAAGGTGGCTGTACATCAAGATCCGTCCACGCCCTTCGAAAACAAACAACGAAATAGGGCCTACTTTTTACTTAATGTTAGTATCAGCATACTGAATACCTATATTTTTGCTCTTTCACAGTGAATTGTGCGTTTTTTGTGAAGGAAAACCTGATGTCCTTAGACATTAATGTGGTTTAGACAAAACCATTTCTGTTTTTGAACCCTACAACTTTTCTCGCTCAAGGATGGCAATGATAGTCCCTGCTATCACAACTTGGGATAGATCCAGATTCCCTTAGTGAGGTGATATCCTACGCTTGAATATACTTCGGAGAGACACCTTCACTAATGTTATGCCCTTAATGCGGCTCTCAGGCAAGCCTAGGTATGTAGAAGTATCTCCATTGTCAAGATGTCTGATAACACTCACATCTACATAATTAATTCGTCCTCGCTGAAGATGAATCTTAACATGCTTCTCCAAACCGAATTCTATACCAGTCTCTCTCGTTTACGGGAGACTGGGGAGACTTGACCAAGCACTAGATTCGACAATTGGCAGAAACGTGTATTTTATTTGACTCTAAAAATTGTAAAGAAATATTTTCATATGTGCTTCGATCCTTTAGTGTAATTTTTAAAGGTTGAAATGAAATGATTTTATATCAATCGGAATAATGAAACAGTTATTACTAAAATTTGGATGACTCATGGATGGACTCATAAGCCTTTAAGTAATTAGTGTTTCAGAGTTTCCCATGCCTGACAGAGAACGAAGAGGAAAGTGACTAAGAGGAATACCAAAACCTATACATTTAATCAAAATAAAAATGCTTGTCGCTTTCCGAGGATCGTCAGGGAACCCCTGGAGCCATAGCGGGGGGCCACTGCATGCGGGTCAGTGAACATCTGCTACATACGGTGAGCAGTAAAACATCAACTGTGCCTGCTGAGGATGCTTTGGCTAGCGTTAGCTATTTGCAGCCAAGCACCTCAACAGAAATACCGTGGGAGAGCATCAAGTGGGATACCACAATGAATGAGGAATTGGTGCAACTTTATTATGAAAATGCGAAGTTGGAAACCCCACGAGAAAAAGGATACAATTTTAAAACAAAATTTGCTGCAAAGTATCCGCAAATAGAGAAAGTCGCACTAAGAGATCTTATCGCTAAGGTACATGACATCAGGACTAATCTACACATCTCAGAAGATCGAGCAATCGAGATTAAACAACAGGTTGATTTGGCGTGGAAAAACGACGGCAATGAACATCAGTCATGGGAAGCCGCGTCACACGAACAAGCAGCGGCAATTAATGTTCTTCCTCAACCTGGTGATGATCCAGAATCAACACATCCTCCAGAGGTAGATGGCCTAATACAACCAGATCCAGAAGCAGAGGTTCAACAACCAAGAAGTCGATCAAAATGGACATACCATATGAACAGAGATGTAATGCTCTTTTATTTTCTGGCCACAAGAATAAAAGAGCAGAATCTAGCAGATCAAAAACGCTCAATATCTGTAAACAGATTGCTTTCTGCTGTTGAAATAGCTGCTATCGAAATGAAAGTGGAATAGCTGCTTCCTAATGATGAACTTTCCTTGGAAGATGTGGACAATGAAGACCTGATTGAAAATGAAGGTATAGGTGCTAGGGATAATGAACATCAAGTACCGAATCCACTAGAACCACATCTGACATTAATAACGGTGATCGGAACAGCGAAATCCCAGAGAAACTACAGCACCTTGAAAGGAATTTTGGTCATGCTTTACTAGAGTTCCGACATGTAGAAACAACACAAAGGCATTCTCTGTCCAAGATGAACATCACAAATCATCTGCGTGCACTAATAGAAGACCTGAACAGCAAGGTTTTACCTATGCATTTGAATGCAACACAAAATGCGTTAGAGGTGCAAGCTCTTAAATACTGTGCAGCTTTGGCAACCGTTAGAACGTTGGGCCACAGAACTAGGCCTACGAATACATGTGCTTGAAGTTCTGAACGTTCCAATGAACGAAACTTTTTACTGACGACTTTGTTAACCAGAAAAAAGGTTCAAATGTTTGTTTATTTATATTGGAAATAATTTATTATTGAAACTGAATTATAATGCATATTTTAAATTGCAATTGGAACAATATTTATGGGTGAAATAGAAATGAGAAAAAATATTTCGTTCATTGGATCGTTCGGAGCTTCAGGTACATTACGAATACAGTTTTCGCTCCACGAAGTGAACGAGATCCACCATGGAAGATCAGGTTGGATATGGATGTCAGCAAAGCAAGGTGAAAATTGGGTCGACTGACTCAATGTAAAAAAGGAAATAGAACCAGAAAGCTGATACACCATGTTACTAAAATCATCCACCCTCGCTACATCGTGACATTAACACCAGCAATATTAGATGAGACTATAGACGCCCAACGGCAGAGACTTGATATTCTTACTGCTAGACTGCGCCGGTACAAGAAAAGTTGTGCAAGAAGGCAACAAAATTCAATCTTTCAGGCAGACGAAAGAAGGTTCCATTGTGAACTGAGTGTAAAGCAAAAAAAAAACAGCAAGACACCAATGTGCCTCAACTGGAAGACATGACTAACTATTGGTCGGGTGTTTGGGGGAAAACGAACAGAAGCAATTTAAACTGTGCGTGGCCCTAACTAGAGGAGGCAAGAGCTAGCAATTACCCTGAAATGGAGCTGACTAACTTCACAGACTTAGATGTGTTACATCCCGAAATTTTACAATGTTTATGTAACACCAATAACTAAGCATAACCTTCCTTATCCCACGTGATATAGGACAACGCCACTAATTATAAACCAGCACGTTACCGATCTTCTCTGAATTCAAACCTAACTATGGTAACTATGCTAGGGTCGGTAAGTCAGAAACCACAAGATACTTAAAGTATTATCATGAAGGGATAAGAAATCAGAGGCTACCGATAACTTAGTATACGTTCGGCACTTGACTTAGCCCGTGGCTATGATGGAAAACCGGGTTCTTTTTAACCCGAGAACAAGTTTGAAAAAAAATTATAATAATTTCTTCGACATGGTGAGCTGCAACCATCTTGATGAGAAAAAGCACTTAAAGAAAAACAATGCACATGCAGGATTTGAAGTTTGTTGGTAAAAAAGTCACAGAGTCAGGATTATTATTTGTTGAGCACCAAAAAACGTATGATTTATTGAAAAACAGTAAAAGTTTTGCTTTCTAGCAAAGTCTACACAAAATTCACTATTAATTTAAAAGAAGACGAGTAAGAAGTACCGACTCGAACTTCGTAAAGTTCGACACTGACCCTGACCACCTCAATCTCTCGGTGAAGCAAGTAGATAGCAGGGTAGAAAAAGCAAGGTAGATACCTATGCGAACACAAGAAAGAGAAAATAACACTTACGCAGCACAGTCATACGATACAAACACAAAGAGAAAACCGACATGAATTATCCGGAACGCATCTTAAGGCTGAGACGTCGTTTTTGTTTTAATTATGAAACATATCCTAAAAAAACCTCATTGCAAGGAAAATCGATCCCAGATCCCCCTATATTTTCATTATTTTTAACATTGACATCATTTTTTATCAAATAAAAAATTATAAGCCTTGATACATTTATTATCATGGTCATTTGACAAAATTAATGCACTTGTTTAAGTCTCCCCGAAGTGGGGAGACTTGAAAAAAAAGATTGCAAAAACACTCACATAACTTTAAAAAAAGTGAATTCAAAATTCTGCGAAAATCCATGAATATGCACAAGACTTTTGCACATTATATTTCAGTGTTGTTCGTTGCATTTACGATACTTAAAGCACTCTGAAGTTAACTTGCATTAGAAGCATAGATTTGCGGTAGTCAATCCAGGCCATCGACAGGCAGCGCTAGTGAACTATTCCGTCTTCACAGACGTACCTGTCAATTAGCAGGTTTTATCGACAACCTGCTACACCTTTTTTTAAGCCACATTTTTCGTACATTTCTCTCCACACAGACCCAATTCTTCTATCAATCCTGCAGTTTCCGCGGTTGGACATGTCGCCTTGCTTCGGTAGGACTACATTGCATCCTAACACCAGCTACTGCGGAATGGGCGCCTCCGACTTTAAATATGATTTTCAGATACCTGTCAGATGTTGTTGTCCAGAGGTAAACTTCCTCCACAAGAAGTAAGTGCTTTTTTGACCTCTTCGACAGTGATTGATGGACCTTCCTCCTCAGATTTTCTGAGGTTGCCGCAAAGCTCCTTGAAGCAGATTATGCTCTCAGTGTCTTCATTCAATTACCACGGTGGGATCGCTGAAGAGGCGCGATGGCTCACCGAGAAACTTTTCATTCTCCCTAACCTAATATTGTTAAATATTGTTGTCTTAAATAACTAAGTCTGTTGATAAATCCCAGGGGCTTTGTTAATATTTTTTAGTTAACTCTACTGTGAAATCTACCAAACCTTATGTAAATGAAAAATTACTCATCATAACCGAAAAAGCAATTGTAAAACCGTTTCAAATTTTAAGCAGCCCTGGTCGTGCAGTAATTTAAATGACGATTTTAAATGACATTTCTGATAATTTGCAGTTAATGGACAACAGTGCTATTATCGATAGTCTCATTCCCAAACGAGTTCACCTTTGCAAATCGAAGTTTCGAAATTAATAATCAATTCATACACAACGTAGCATTGACACTTCCGCGACAGTGAAACGTTAACAAAACAATCCCAGTATTGATCTTGTCAGAGACTCTAGAACTAGTCTAGTGATGAGCCCCATATAGTCAGAGAGCGAACAAAACAAAAACTTGTCTTGCAAGGTAGCGCACATGGTGCATTACTACTTGGTATAGTTAGTTCACACATATTCTACATTTGGGGTAAAATTTTCCAAGTGTCCCCACCTAAAATTTTGTTGTCGCCTACCTTATTGAATATCCCTGCGATTTTAGTGCCAGTTGACCTTTTTAAATTCTGTAAAGGGGATGCACCTTGTATAACGGGTTTTCAAAATACAGGGGCCCGAAGTTCCGACAATTCACCCAGACCGCTTACTTTTAATTGTACATAACTCCTGATACAGTTACTCAATTTTACTTTTTTATGAGGGTTTTTTAAATATCTTTGAACGAGTTTTGCAATTGAAATAATCATTTTACAGATGGTTTTGATCTTCTGTTACATTTCCAGATGAACTCCTTGCCTCTAGCAATTTTGGGTGCTTTTTGATGTGAGTCCCGTTGCCTCTGACAATGGTACTTAAAAAAATGATTTTCTTGTTAAATTTAACGGTCACTTTGCTCTTCTCTCCGCGATCTTTCTCTTCGGGAAAATGTCATGCTGTGGAGATGACGAATACTTCTTCAAAATCAGAGTCGATTCCGGACAGGGTAGAAAAGAATGGTATTTTTGTGTGCTCGGCACAGTCTTTGCAGAATCGAATCGAGTTGTAAGGGTTTCACCAGAGCGGTATGATTTTCTTCGGAGATGAAAAATATTACGGAAAAATGATATTTATCAAGCATCAGAACCTCTAAGACACTACAGCATGCCTGGTAGCCAGTGATGGGTAAGTAAAATACTCGTGGTAATTTACTTGGTTTTTTACGGTAATTTACCTGGTATTTTACGTCATCAGTTTTCTACATGACGTCAATCACATATTATTCTATATATGAGGGCGCAACCTCTGAGGCGGGAAATTGAAAACTTGAAACAGACAGCCAATCAGAGGTTTTTTATACGTATTTTACATATTCGAGGTATTTTACGTAATATACCTCCTTTAGGTATTGTACGTAAAAAACTTCCAGTTACGCGTAACTGCACATCCCTGATGGAATGTATGGAAGCCCGGAGTGTTTTTTTTGCTTCTGTTTTGCTTTAGTTGACATTATTATTTTTTACTTAACGATATAGACATTGAAAGAAAAACTCGTGCGAATGCCGATACCAGAAATTCAAAAAAGTGAGGTTATGCATAGTTCTGCAGTTCCGCCATCTTGGCACGTAATTTACTAGGTATTTTACCTGTTTTCTACGTAAAATACTTTACTCAGGTATTTTACGTCAAAAACCTCCAGTTACGCGTAACTGCACATCCCTGCTGGTAGCACTACGGTTAGTTTGCGCGCGGCACCCACGCTCTTATGACTTTTTAACAACTCAACTAATACTTTTTATTCCATTTTCGTTTTGTGATGCTTTTTAAGAAAAAAAATGAAGCCTTTTTTCTAGCTAACTCAAACAAAACAAAGCAAAATTGCCGGCATAAAAATCCTTTATTTAGATGTTACAATAATACGAGTTTCGTTCGCCGACGCCGGACCTCATCGGTTAATAGATTAAAATCTGTTAAAGAAATAGTTTATATACAATAAGGTAACCATATAGTACATCTAAATTTTTCTTTCAAAATTCAATCTTACCACCAGATCTTGAGATAAGTACAAAAATTTGACATGAAGCTAGCTCATCATAATAATTTTCAGTAATTACGATTAATATGATTTAAGATTTTAGGTATTATGTGATTGCATAATTTAGCAGTGTTACATATTGTTTTTTAATTTAAATACACCCGTGGCCTCTGTTGAATATTACAAAATACAACAAATATAACAAATGCGATGGTATGTTAAGATACGCTGACACACTTGAGACCAGTCACGTCATTTGTAGGATCACCGCTTTGCAGTTTATTAACATTTTTGAGTGAGCCCATAAGAAAGATTCTGGGTAAAAGAGAAACTTTTGTGAAAAATAGTTTTGATTTTATAGAAACATAAAGAATATTGGTACTATAACTCAAGATTATCAGTTAATGTTGCTTAACGTCACATAACTTTTCTCCATTGTACAAACTAAATTGATCGAAGTTGATGTAAATTACAAATGGAACGAAATCAAAGAACACACTAATTTGGAAAGGGATTTCTTGATCAAACTTTAAGAGTTTTGTCTAAAAAATGCATATGGTGTTCATAATGATGTATTTTATAGGCGGATTCTTGGCTTCACAAGGGGATCACCAACCTCAGCTGCAGCCACGGAGCTAGTTATACAAAATATGGGGAATAAAATATTAAAAGCACTTCCATATAAACTTGAGTTTTTTTACAAATATGTGGACGATGTTAGAACATGTGTTTCGGTTGATAAAATTTTAGATTTACAGAATAGATTTAACAATTACTACAGCAGAATTTAATTAACTGCAGAAAGGGAGAATTACAATAAGATTATCTTTTTAGATGTTTCGATAACTAAGGAAGAAGGAGAAATTGTTCTGTGATAAGAATCTACAAATAGTAAAAGACCCACTTATAGAAAATAGATATCAGGTAAGGCTTTTGGATAAATGTATAAAAAGTAGATTTACAAAAATAACTAAAGAATGTAACTCAAATAGATTAATAAAACAAAATAACATTATGTATGGTTATACCTTAGACTGAACATTCAAAAAAGACCGTAACTAGGGCTTGTAAAAAATCTTGCGTAGTATATCGTGTAGACTGTGAAGCTTGTGAGGGCATTTACATTGGACAAACGGGTAGAACAACAGATACTCGTATGAAGGAAAATAAAAATGAGTGTAAGACACTGTCACGAGGAGAATCACCATTTTAAATTTTATGATCTTAAGATTCTAAAACAGAACAGAATTATAAACGTTGAATTTTCAAAGAGATGTATCATATTGCAAAGAAAAGATTTTCAGTAAATACTAGAAACAATTTTATTTTGCTTGAAGTCCGGTTACTATGCGTGCGACGTTGCCGTTCTTCTCAGAAGCTGGAGCTGCATATTATCTTTTTTATTAATAAAGTACGGGGATAATTCATATCTAATAAGCGGGTCTATGTGACCCACCCCTACGCCCGTGTAACACTTTTCCAGCCCCATGACGCCGGGTTAAGCTACAAACATAGGCATGCCAAGCTCACTCGGGAACTGAACGAGAGGCCTACGAAAACCAGAGAAAATCGCTCGATTTCATTTCAAAATAGAAGAGTAACAATCTACTTATCTCAGGAATACCAAGTCAAGATCAGGAATCTGTAAAAGAAACTATTTCAAAGGTTATGACAGGAATGGGCTATAACCTCCAAGAATTAGATGCTACAGCTTAAGGAGGTACGGTCACGAACACACTTTCCTCACGGATTTGTTTAAACTTTGACTATAGGTTCTTCAGAATGTTACCTAAACGTTTGAGAAATTTAAAAAATATTGTCCTCTCCTGAGCTGAGATAATTAAGATCAAAGTTGAACCCTTATACACGTAAAGCCTATCCCAAGCATAGGAAAATGTTACATTTCTAACTCTAGCTCGTAAACTATTCTTACCGTTTTTTTCAAAAACTAATATATGTTAGAAGGGCGTTTCATGAAGATTTTTAAAAAATTTCCTAATTTTTTCCTCTTATTTTGAGAATGAGAGGTATGCAAAGTTTGAAAATTTTGAATTATTCGAAAAATAAAACAAGCACGTGGTAGCCATCAGGCAACGTTATCAGAGCGCCTAGCGGGTCTAGCGCATGCGCAACAGTTTTAAATCTTTTATGAGAAATTTTGTTTTTCATAAATTGACCTTTAACTACTAATCGATCTGTCATTTTCAACAAATGTCACGTTTTCATTTCAACTCAAAGAGCACAACTGTCAAAGCAGACACCATGAAACATGCGACGTTGCCGCGTCTACGCTGAGATCTTGAGGATTTAGTGTGTACTCGTCTGTATACACAACTTCACTATGTGTAGTGTACAATCATAGCCAAAAATGTCTCTTAGGTCTGACAGGAAATTAACGAATAAGACAATATAGCGGCATAATTAACTAATTTTTGTCTTTCTTCGACGTAAATAAGCTACATAGTATACATTTAAGGGTTAATAAAACTTATATCACTCAAACAGTATTATTTTCCGACATAGACTTAGGACTAACTTTTTGCAGAGAGTATGCGCAACCGTACCTCCTTAATAGGGGTTAAAGGCAGCAAAGGAGAAGGGCTGACAGTATTGTCATTAAAATGTAAGGAGATAAAACACCAAATACTGAAGAGACGAAAAGAAATCGGTACGTTGTATCCACTAGCACGGAAACTGCAGAAACAGGCTTCTGTAAATTTGCATGGTTCAATAATGGATGAGTGTATTTGGAACTAAAAGAAGGAGAGAATCGGATCTGGATAAAGGATGAGTTAGTAACTCGAATCCTAGAAGATAAATAGTAGAGTGAAGACACAGCAACGAATTGTAATATTGAGCCAGTACAGGTCAGGAATATCACAATGGATTTTAATGAAACGAAGTCAAATTATAGTGCTATATAGGAGACATTTTGGGCCCAAAGAATTTTTCAAATTTTTTAAATTTTGGGAGTCGCGCCAATAAAAAATTTCGAAATTTTACCAGAAAAAGAGTCCAAATCAATTTTTAATCTAATTTGTCGTGAAATGCTCCCCTTTTATTCACTTTTTTAATCGGTATATAAACCTTCGTTATGAAATCACCTTTAAATTTAATCAAAATTGATGGAGACTCTTCTGGTTCCAGAGATATCGTAATTTTAGTGAGTCCATTCGCAGCTCTGTGCTGTCAGGATCCTCACTCACAAACGATAGAAGCTGCGAATTCGGTTTTATCATCTTGGAAATTTTGTTTTCATGATCAGCGTGGCCTGGGTTCACTACTTATGGGTACGTGAAATGAAAAAAATTGTTGAATTGTAATGATAATTGTTTTAAACAAGTTCTGCTAACAAACACTGAATATTATAGGTTGCACAATTTTAAAGGATATTTCGGCATTAATGTTACTTACTTTCATCGACAAAGTAATACTTGATCATAAAAATATGTCTTCCAAAGCTGTTTGTTAAATTTAAAAACAAAGTTTATGAACAAATGATCACTGCTGTTACGCCTTAAGGGTCGCAACAGGTCTATACTATATTTTATTTTTACTCCCCTGATTTATCTGCAGAGCTAAAGCTCTGGACTAAGGGAACAGGAAAGGCCAAATGATCGGTGGTGAAACCAATTTTTACATACCACAATGAAGTTTATTTAATTCTCTACGAACAAGTTACAATTTATGATAATATTAAGGATTTGCAATATTGTTTAAAATAATAATTTGATATTTTGGAAGGCGGAAGTGACGACGGTGAATTCTGCTTTTTTCCTCTTGTTGTGTTCCTGAAATAACACAACTTATGTATTGGAGGAAAAGGAAACACAGTCAAAAATGAGAACAAAAGAAAGAAAGTGACCTTAAATCTTATCTGGAAATTTCGTTGTGTGAGAGAATTTGATCTGCATGTAGTATCCTTAATAGTGTTCCTGGTCTGGAGAACTGTATTTGAAGAAAACTCGGAGATGCGACGGAAACCGATACAACTGTTGCACAAGGTGGTTGCAACTATATATGTCTCCGCCTCTACTTTGATTACGCGTGCCACTTTTTAGTTTAGTATACGATTTCCAGGAAACATTTAAGATTTAACAGAATTCGTGGAATGACACGATATTTTCCCGTATGTGTCTCCGCCTTTTAAATGAAGCGGTTAAAAATACTTAATTATGATTTGCTACAATTTGTGGGTGATTCCGCCTATTCTGACCCTATTCTAGAAGTGATTGACATATTCGATCCACTTTTCCTAAATATAGTTATAAAGAGATAAAAAGGATCCGAGCTAAGTAAGTCACGACGTGACATCTCCGCCCACTAGCTCGAATCGTGGGGGTATTAATATCACATTGGAGTCTAATTACAATATTCACAATTTTGCAATAGAAAAAATTGTTTATCGAAGAGAGAAAAAAATGGTAGGGGATACATGACGTAGTACATATATTCTTGACATAATCTAAAAGTATTTTATGACATGCAATACGTCGTGTTGTCACAGAAATATGACATCTCGCCCCTCTCAAACTCGAACCGTGGTGGTGCAATCGCCATACTCGAGTCAATTTTATAACTTCAAATGAAAAAATGTAGGTTTTGGGAAAGATATCATATTTTCTAGAATATTTAAATAAAATATATATATATATATATATATATATATATATATATATATATGTATATAATATTAAATTATTAATTACAGTATATATCAAGTTCAAAATGTTCTTATTTCAATACTTGCGAATTTTAATGAATAATATGCGACATGAGGTTATTATGAGATAAGTCTGTTTATTCTTAATCTTTATTCGTGGAAGAGAGGAAAAAAAATTTGGTTGTAAGAAACACAAGCCTTAGCTTTTTAAAACTTCATCTCCGAAAATGCGGAGAAAAAAAAGGAGTTCGCCGATAATAAGATCTAGTATCGCTTAATGGAAAGAATTTATTATTGTATGACCAGACGTGCTTTTCACAATATTTTAGATTTATATGCTGATACATAGGTGTGAAGAATGTTATTCAGTATTCATACATTTTGGGCATAGAATTCTAGACCATATTTTTCTTACACAGTATAAGCTATTTCAGCTTTTATTTTAAAAACATGAAAAATATGTATGTATATAGCGCGAAGAAGATATGTTACTTTGTGTATAGTGACATTCGGTGAGCTCGCCTCTATTCGGATCAGAGTATTCGTCTTTTATGTGTTGGTTCCGCAGTGTACACAATGAGTGTTAGGTAGTAGACAGTCGATACATTTAATGCGCTTCTAACTCTATCCGGCTGGTCTACGCTAGACATGTTTATTCAGACACAGGTTATGGCACCTGCACTTTTGAGGCTCCTCGCTCTGTCGGGACAATTGTGAGCGAACTAGTATTTGAGTTAGAGTTACATAATTTATCTAGAAGATATATTTATGTATACGATACATTATATGGAAACATGTTATTCATACATATATAAGGCTTAATGGGTGAAAAAAACATGGAAAGAAGGCGATATATCATTTGCCTATATAGTTCAAGAATAGATCAATTATGCTTGAAATGTGCATTATAATATAATTATGTCCCCTTATTAAATTTTTTGTTCAATTCATCTTTTTGGACATAGCGTTTGTTACGTTGAGGCCCTCTACAATATTTTGCGATATGGTTTCGCGAATAACAGCTTTCGCATGCGTATTCTCATTTATACAATTTTTTCTTTCCTGATTGATTGATTCGTCTGTATTTAAAGTTTCTGGCTCTTTTTTATCGCGAAATTCGTATTTTTCATTTAGAATTGACAATATTTTATTCGCAGTATTTCGTTTAGCTTCAAGTTTACTTTTGGCTACGTTTCCGGTGAAAATGAATAAATCCGATGCTTTTTGAATTGAAAAAGTTGCTTGTAAAGGAGCATTTTCCTCCAGAATGTGAAAGTTTGGTTTAGTAAAATTATACTCTATGGACAAGTTATTTAATGTATTAATTCCACAAGGTTCCGATTTTATCTCTACTGCTAATACATTTGATTCTTCGAGCATGTTACTCGCGGGTTCCTTTGTTGAAGCCATTGCCTAAAAATATTTTTAGATTAGTTAGTAGAGAAAAAAGAAGAAATAGTAGGCAAAGGCTTAAGAAAAGGAATTTCAATTGATTTTAATTTTAACGGAGTGCAACCTCTATTTCGTAGCCAAGTAAGATTCGCTCGGTATTTTCGCGGAAACGTCGAAAACATTTTAAACATGCATGTGCTCTAGATCGCGGATAAAAAATTTCTTGTCTACTTCGATGACATTTCATGTAAACTGTATCTATTCGTCCAATTGAATGCCAACTAGTTCTTCTCGAGTAATTTATGCTTAATATAGTAGGTAATTTGAAATAACAATTACTGCAGATTCGACTGAATCCCTTTCTACTAATAAAAAAGTTATTATGATATGTGTGTTTAACAAAACACGATAAATACATTAGGTGTCCATACGCATCAATTTGTTGTATTACTGGACTAAAAGTTATCGGAGTGCATCACATATTTATTTTACTTCGGTCGGTGGGATCATAGTCTAAAAAAAAGAGGTTTTATAGTTAGTATTTTTATCTAAAAATCCTTTGCGAATTTTTTAATTTTTAACTTTAAGGTTGAAACTCGTTATTGTTATTTAAACGTGTAGTCTTTCTTTATATTTAAGACAAAATGTAAGAATATAGTTTTCGTTCTGCGAGCGAAACGGAGAGGTGTTACTTTTTGATCATAAAAGATGAAGACGGGAGAGTAAATAGTGTAGATTGAGGGATTTTCTTGTTCTAGGATTCGGTGGAAGAAGGGAAAGGGAGGTTTTGGAAATCACAGGACGAGTATCAGTTATGCAGTTCGTCAGTCTGTGTTTTTCTCTTAAGCATAGTGGGTCCTTAAGTCCCAAATTCACGTTTTCGAAAAAAATGAGGCAGAGAGTGAAACGTTCGTGCACGCGTTCACCCGCGGAGTCCCCTAGTAGAAAACATTTAAGAGGGGACTTAAACAATATGTTGGATGATTCCCTTTTTGCGGATTTAGATAGTGATTTGTTATGTGATATAAATATTGAAGATCATACTAATAGTCTAAATGTTCCAAATGTTGTGAACAATAACAATAGTAGAGATGTCCCTAGTGAAGTTGATATACAAAGTGATGTTCAAATAGTGAACGAATCTCTCGCAATATCAAAGGAACTTTTTAAAATAGGAACTTTCTACCAAAAAACCAGATGATATTATTTTCACGGAAAGTGACATAAATAATATACTGGGACTCGCAGCTCTGCAAGGTTCGACCGATTCTGATGTTGAAGATTCGAGGAATTCGTCTGGATCGTCAGGGATGCAGCGTACCAGGGTTACACCTGTATACAACATCACGATTGGGCAAAATGGTTTTTCTCCGCTTATAACGCATGCATGTTGTCGAAAGTTGAATTGTGCGACAAGTTCTATGCCAAAGATTCCGGCGGCGGGGAAAGATTTGAGCAGGATTGCTGGTAGGGGTAATTTATTACCTGATCAAAAATTACCCCTTCCTCACCTTGATAATGGATCAAACGAAAAGTGGGAGCAGGATATTCCCTATTAAGACTAATATTGTGGTGGGTAAGGATGAATGGAGATGTCCGCGGATACCTCAAAAACAGGTTTTTGATACGCATCTCCTGCTGGGCGGACTTCGGATTGTTTTACCCAGATGGTGGAGCGATTTGCCACGTGACCAGCAGATTCAAATTGCCATTCAATTGTACTTATAACTGGCAGCCCAGCGGGCTAATAGTGCCTTTAAACTTGCCGGACAATATTGTCATTTGTTCGGATTAAAATTGACCCAGGCTAGTTCTACAGAGTGTCCCAGACTCAAATGTCCGGACTTATATAGCTATATAAAAATAAACAAAATAAAACGAAAATTCCTTTTCCAAAAATTAGTTGAAGTTTTAGTTTTTGAGTTATAAAATGTTTAAGCTGGACCAATCAGGAGCCCCGTATAAATAGTCATGTGTGCGTGAACGGGAGTCCAACGTAGTGTTCTCCCGTCGCTAACCCCACCTCTGCGCTCGCTTCGATAACACTGCGTTGGAATCCCGCTCATGCACACGCGACTGCTTATATGGCGCTCCTGATTGGTCCAGCTTAAATATTTTATAACTCAAAAACTAAAACTGCAACTGATTTTTGGAAAAGGAATTTCCAATTTATTTATTTTTATTTTTATACAGCTATATAAGTCCGGGCACTTGAGTCTGGGACAGCCTGTATATAAAAAACTATTTTATTATAGATTTAAAATTTTTTATTAAAATTCGTATTATATATCACATGTGTGTTTTTTGTTGTTTTATATTTCCTTTTGAAAATTTTCCATAAAAAATTTTTATCAGGTCAAAATTAAAGAAAAATTAGATAATTTTTAAAATGCAAGACAAATTTTATTCATTTAACTTATTTTAATTTATTTCAATTTATTTTATTTGGTTGCCAAGTCCATTTAATTGGTCCAATGAAGGCGAAGCTCGTCTTCATTACTTAATAAATATGACCTACCAAGCATTGGAGAAATATGATATTGAGTGGCCTTTTTCCATATATGGGGTCCAATATAAAATAATCAATGGATACCCGACTATTGTACGTATTTATTTGATTTATTATTATTATTGATAATAATATACTAATGTTTTATTTCAAATTTAAGGCATTTACTTTTCTTTCTTTATAATTTATTTCGTGAGGTCATGAGGCGATTTTTAATGGGCAGGATGCAGTATTTTTCGCCAAAAATTACGAGTTGCTGAATGTAAAAATTTGAAAAGACTACAAAAATTAAAATATAATGTAGATTTTCAAGAGTTGATAAAAGAAAAATGTTTTGAAAGGTTTTAATATAATAAATAAATTTATTAAGTTTTGAGATATGCGTGTATGTGTGTATATATATTTATACATATATAAGCTAATAGTTCATATTTAAATTGATCATTTTTTTTATTTTTATAATTATATTACGTATATTTCGATTCCCATTGGGATCTTTAGTTCTCAAGAACGCATTCAAAAGTCCATAAATTTTGCGAAAAATTAATAAATGTTCGATTTCTTTTAGTATAGACAAGAAAATTATTTCTTCTATTTGTAAAAAAAAATTTGAAACAATATTGTTGCTTTTATTGACTAAGTTCACTTTCATGCCTATTTTTACTTTTAATGAATGTTTCGAACATCATTATACTCTAAAAAAATATCCTTAAAAATTCAAAATGGCGGACTCCATTTGTCGGACGAGTTTTAAAAAAAGTACATTTTCATGAAACTTGGCATCTGGGGTTTTCGGGGTATCTGATAACGAATCTGAATTCTGTCTCTGTTGTCTCAGTTGTCTCTGCTGTCTCTGTTGTCTCTGCCTCTCTCTCTCTCGCTCTCTCTTAAATCCCTCATCCAGTAATCCTTCATTATTTATACGATGCGCGTCAATGATTTGATCCGCAATTCCTTTGATTCTAGTGGCATACGATAATACGCTTTCCTTCTCCCACATATATGTGCTACCTAACTCGCCTTGTAACTTATATACGGTTTTGTAAGAGGAATAAATTTTCTTCAATCTATTGACTAATTCGTCGACCCTGACAAAAGTGAACCCGCAAATGCTTTTTCTCGCTTCCCCAATTATTTTACTTCGGATCATTTTAACCAAATTTTGCTCTATTACAGGAATGGCATTGAATTGACATGTTAGGTTGAATGTTATCTATCGCGGGAGTGGTAAGATTCTGCACGAAACGTAAAAAAGGGTTCGTATTATTCGTGGGGGTTAATTCAGAATCTGCAAAAGTTTTCCTTGTAGGGGATGGGGAGTCTTGGGTACTGGGGAACAGGGGCTGGTTGTCAATTTCAGACGGAGAATTTCTTGCAGCTATGATTGTGGAATTTGCAACTGCGAGAGTGTTATTGAATTCAGCTAGAGGTTTGCTCGAATTTATATCACTGGAGATTATTATACTGCTTTCGTTAGAAACTTGATGATTTATTAAATAGTCTAAGGAAGGTGAGTCCCTGATTTTAAAACTTATGTTCTTTTGAGTCTGATATTTAGGTGTTTGATTGAGACCTTGAGTTTGATTACCCTCACTTTTATTTAATACACTCAAGTTTACACTGGTTCAATCAAGGCACAAATCATTAGTATTAGTCAAAGTTTCATCCAAAGATTCCGCAAAATGTTTACCCGAAATTTTAAAATTAGTATTATCAAGGGGTGGACTGTGTACCACCTTGCGTTCAGGGTTTTCTCCCAAATAAGATGAAATACCGCGTCTAATTTTTGGCTCGGTATTCAAATCCCGGGAATCGGCTTGCGCTCTGATTTGACTTCGAGTGCGTCCTTTCGTGTCAAAGCTTTATCGGACATGAGGGTATATTTTGTGAATGGATAAGATTATATTTTGTAACACTGGCATATTTTTCAGATCATAAACATTAAATACAAAGAGGAATCTTGGTCGTCAGTTCCTTAATTCCAGATTTACTTAAATTTCAAACAAAGAGATTACCCTTCCTTGAAGTATGCAATAGGGATTTATTTGGCCTTTTTGAGTTTCCTGGCCGATGCAACGAAAATTTAGATCTGTTACGTCCTAAGGGTCGCAAGAGGTCTCTACTATATTTTATTTTTACCCCCCTGATTTATCTGCAGAGCTAAAAGCTTTGGACTAAGGGAACAGGAAAGGCCAAATGATCGGTGGTGAATCCAAATTTTTACATACCACAATGAAGTTTATTGAATTCCCTTCGAACAAGTTACAATTTATGAGAATATTCAAGATTTGCAATATTTTTTAAAATAATGATTTGATATCTTGGAAGGCGGAAGTGACGACGGTGAATTCTGCTTTTTCCCTCTTGTTCTCTTCCTGAAAGAACACAGCTTATGTATTGGAGGAAAAGGAAACACAGTCAACAATTAGAAGAAAAGAAAGAAAGTGACCTTAAATCTTACCTGGAAATATCGATGTGTGAGAGAATTTGATCTGCAAGTAGTATCCTTAATAGTGTTCCTGGTCTGAAAAACTGTGTTTGGAGAACAATACGAGAACTGCACTTGGAGAACGAGGCGAGAACTGTACTTGGAGAACGAGACGAGAACTGTACTTGGAGAACGAGACGAGAACTGTACTTGGAGAACGAGATGATAACTGCGGTTTTAGTAAACGATCACTGACTCAAGGGTTGAAAAACTCGGAGATGCGACGGAAACCGATTTAACTGTTGCAGAAGGTGGTTGCAACTAAAAGAGAGTCCGAGAAGTGCTTGCAACGCGTAGACTGACCTCAGACCCAAGAGTGATTTCCCAACCGCCGAAATCTATTCTTTTATATGCTGTGGGTGGTTGGGAGATTCTGTCTAAGAAGGGATGCGTGTCGAGGTAAGCATCCTTCATGCAGATATTTCTCTAGGAGAGGATGCGTGTCGATCTCGTATTGATTAGATGTGTTCTTTTCGTTCCTCCTAGATAATGTATTTGTCAGGTTGTTGACGATTTCTAGGAAGCATCTCGAGGTCTGACAGATTCCGTGGGGCGGACGTTGTGTTCCCCCTGTATGTGTCTCCGCCTCTATATTGATTACGCGTGCCACTTTTTAGTTTGGTATACGATTTCCAGGAAACCTTTAAGGTTTAACAGAATTCGTGGGCTGACATGATATTTTCCCGTATGTGTATCCGCCTTTTAAATGAAGGGGTTAAAAATGCTTGATTATGATTTGCTACAATTTGTCGGCGATTCCGCCTATTCTGACCCTATTCTAAAAGTGATTAAAATATTCGATCCACTTTTCCTAAAAGTGGTTATAGAGAGATAAAAAGGATATGAGCTAAGTAAGTCACGACGTGACACTGCCGACAATTACAGGCATAACATCATGTCACTGCTCCCACTGGCAGACATTTATTTACAAAATTAACAAATAATAATAAATGACAAACTTTCCTTATACTAAATTCTAAATCTTACTGGCAAACATAAATTAAGGACAATTGAGAGAAAAAATTATTTTTTGTTGACTTCAAATGTTCATAATGGAAATTTGTTTCTAAAATTAGCAAATAATATCGGAAGATATATTTTCATGATCAAGTATCACTTTGCCGATAAAAGTGAGCAATATTAATGCCGAAATACACTTTGCGAATGAGCAATCTATAATGTACAGCGTTTTTTAATAGAACTTGTTTATAACAATTATCATTACAAGTCAATTTTGTTTAGTTCACGCACTCTTATGTATTAAACCCAAACTACGATTAACACGGAAAAAAATTTTCCGAGAAGATAAAACAAAATTTGCAACTCCTATCGTTTGAGTGGCGATACTGACAGCGCAGCGCAGCGAATTGTCTCACTAAAATGTTTTTCGAAAATTAAATCTTTTTGTTACAAGATTCGTCATTTTAGTGCAAATTGAACTATTTCTTTGTGATCTACATTTTTGTCGAAAATTGACATTTTCGTTTTGAAAATGCGACTGTTTTGTATTGAACTGTAGAGCATGTGACGCAGCGCCGCCTGGTAAAATGTATATTGTGCAATGAGCGTTTACAACGCAGAAACTCTTCTCCTCTTCACGCATTATCTCGTATGTAGCTGTTTGATGCTGCCTGGCGGTGAATACCTATCTACGAGCACGAGTAGACGGCCGCCAGTGGTGAGCCACAGTTTTCGGGTAGCCACGACCATTCTCTCTTTACTCACCACAGACTTTTCCTACGTCGAGGGGCGCCAACGGACCTTTCAGTTCGTAACAGTGGGAAAATATGAACAGGCGAGGAGTGCGAGAGGAACGCATCGAGTATTCACCCAACATTTCGCTCCCAATCCCTAGTTCGGAGCGTGAAGGCTGGCAAAGATGACAGATAGCCTGCATACCTGCATACCTGTGTGTCTTCACACACACAGGACATGTCAATTTTCTACCCTTTTTTCTCCATTTCGCGACGTATTTCGCAAAATTTAGGTTCACCATCATCCAGTCGTGGGTCTTCGAATACATGGTGACTTCTGAGTATGCTCCTATGATGTCAGAATTGTGAGTGAAAAAATAAACTCAAAACAAACCCTCGAAAGAAACGAGGGTAAAAAAGCGCCACCAAATAATACATTCTTACTAACATTAAATACAAAATTAGAGTACAAATATATAAGGATTCATACAAATTTCACAAGAGAATGTTGTGAGATCACTAAAATTCGCCAAATAGGGTTGTTTCCAAAGTCAGATATCACTTTTCCAATGAATGGATCTTATAGTTTATAAAATTCTAATTTTAAAAACGCCCATAAAATATTTGATACGTATTGTTTACTATTTTTAATTTAATGTTGAAATATGAATTTTCTATCACGGTTTCGATTGGAGGGCCCCTCTGACGTCAAAGGGGTCGGATTTTCCACCAATCACAGCTTATGTGTCAGTGATTCTCAAATATCGTTTTCTGTGCCGATGTTTTGTTTTGGTTATCTGAACGTCGAAAATAGAAGTCTCAAAATATTCTTTTAAAAATGTCAAAGGATGGTTTCGTAAAAGCCAATAGCAGAAATTTCCCGAAAATATAGATATTTATTGTGATTGTGATTTCGTAAGTGCAGAAATGCGAGGAGTGAAAATGAAACGGTTAGGTGACATAACCTCTTTATCATAAATTTCATTAGTTTCCATCAAAATCACATCGTGACATTGATAATTATGAGAACCTCTGAGTCACGTGACACCCACGTGACACCAACTTGAATAAGTGTTTTCCCGCCTTCAATTTTTAATAATTTTTTTCTGCTGAACAACTCAATAGAAAAAAAATTCAGAACGCACATTGAGTTTAGATTAAAATTATGTATTAAAAAATGATTTTATCTAAAATTGTGAAACAACCCTATACTATCAGTGAATAAAACATTTTCGTCATTAATATATTTTAGTATTTTAATTATTTATGTCTTATAAGTAAAATATCTTCAATAGTAATAATATGAATTACAGAATTTGTAATTACAAACATTTCTTGAAAA
>CAKNWT010285752.1:0-10116 GCA_932066315.1 Andricus coriarius | reverse complement strand
TATGCGTTTTTTTAAGGTTTTCACCATGAAAATCAAATTTGCGCCAATTTTAATTACCATATTCGTAATCAGCGCGTCAAAATACATAAGGATGCGGAGCCCGAAAAAAATTCGGAGGGCCACCATTTTGAAAAAAAATCGGAGGTCCACCCTTTTCGGAAGTTTATCCCCATTTCCCTTTACCAATCCCTTTACCATATCCCTTCACCATTCCTTTTACCATTTTTCTTTAACATTTCCTTTAACCATTCCCTTTGCCATTTCCCTTTAATATTTCGTTTACCATTCCATGCATTTAGAATGTGAAGAAGCATGGTTTATGGGTGTTTTAATAATAAAAATCGATATATTGTTGATTTTCTCGAAAACTATCACTCGTACAAAAAAATATTTTCAATAAAAAAAGTGTGTTTCAATGAGATCTACAACTTTTATTTGAAATATTTTTCGTTATTTAGCATATTAGCTGAGATAAACGCAAAAAAACCATGATTTTTATGGGTTTTTCATGGTTCTTATCACGAAAATCGACTAGTCGCCAATTTTCACTATCATATTCGTAATCAGCGCGTCAAAATACATAAGTACACGGAGCCCGAAGAAAATCGGATATATGCCCTTTTCGGAAGTATATCCAATTGTGTAATTAATTCAAGAAAATTATAACTTTTAACGATTGACTGAACAAAATATTCGACAGTAAACTCTCTGGGATGAATTTTGTTGCAGCTAATTTTAAGATGCAGTTCCATCTCGCTTGGAGTTGGGTTGCGAAACTATCATCTATTGGTTTTGCCACAAAACTGTAAAACAATTGACAGCAGGTGGCGTTTCGTACCCCTAGAGATCCTCAAGTGAGAGTTGAGACGCGGGGTACTCAACTTCTGATTGGTGCCGCTGTACCGGAACCTGATATTCTAAAAATGGCGCGATTTCCAAACAGAGTGTTCATTCCACAACAGACTTAATACAAAATAAAGAGAACATCATTGAGTAGTAGTTGTAAATAAAGTTTTGCTTTGACCATATATTATTTCACTTTAATAAATAAAAGAGTGCCGAATTTTTTTCAGGAAAAACCAGTTTTTAGATGACTTATTGCAGTATGAAATACAGCAATTAACTATTGTTGCAAAACACTTATATCTCACATAAATATGTTCAATATTTTTCCTTGTAAAGTAGGTTATACACAACGTCTTTTTCACTTCTTCATTAATCACAAAACTCGCATATCACATTTCACACATCATAGCTTCAATATAAATAAACTAAGAAAAATAATTTATGATAAATAATGGGCCTGCATTACGCAATTTCCATCTTTGAATCCTTTTGCTTAAGTACGAAAATTTCTTGATGCAGTGAAATATCAAGTTACGGTCCAGCGGCGAGCATTGGAGGGGGAAACGCGTCTCAACTGTACCTAGAGGATCTCTACGTACCACAAGTCCGAGCGAAACGATACCTTGTGTAGTGGTACCATTCACACTACCAAGACTAATTTTCGTTGCAGGGAAATGGTGCCCTAAAAGTAGCGTTACATTCACACTTTGTTTTTGTGTGTTTGTTTAAACAAGAATAATCGTTTAAACAATGTCAAATAAAGTAAAAAATACTTGAAAACTTCCAATTTTATGAATAAAAATAATTAATGTCTAAAAATGTCAAAAAAGCGTTTGTAGCATGAATTCTACACAAAACTGCTATTTTTCATTTTTGGGACATTTTCCGGGCACAACGTTTAAAGTTATTGGGTCAAAATTACTCTCTAAATATTCATTAAGGACTGACATTATTAATTATTACAATGTTAAGAAACTGTATTTAAAAACGAAACCTCAGTACAAAACCAATTTTACAGGACGAGAAAAGGGAAGGTGTGAAAACTAATTGATTACTATTATTGACCAGGTACATCAATCAAAAGAACGAAATGATGAATAAATACTACTTTCATTAAGGAGCACAATTGCATGATTTTGAAAGTTTTATATATTTTAGAAGCGAACAACGTAAAAATACTGAAAGTTCATCTGGGGAAAAACACTTAATTGTATAGTTTTTAAAAATGTGCACCATCTGAATTGGGGCAGTAAACAAGCCTTTTTCTAAAATAATAAAACACACACTCTCTCCCACTATCAGAAATATCGTGAACTGCTTTCTGAAGAGCAGCTTTAAGTTGCTCTAGGTTTTGGGTTGATTGGTGTAACAAATGTCTTTAATGAAATTTTACGGAAAAAAGTCGCAGGGATTGATATATAATGAGTAGGGAGGCCATTCTATACTACCACATGCAAATTTGGGGTATTATAGTCCCATAACGTGATGCTCGTATACTTTGAAAATGTATTCAAAAACATTGTGCGTGTGATGCGGGGCTGTTCATCTTGCATGAAAAAGTGATTCTTTACTATTCCCTTTTTCTTCCCATTAGGGACGAAATTTCGTTTGGGAAGTTGCTGATAACTTTCGTTAGTGACGGTATCGTCAAAAACCGCATATAAATTCGAAACCTTTCGAGTGGCAATCTCCACGAGGACCCCGCTGGTAATGTTTGCAAGTCCATTCGTGGACTTGTAAATAGCTAAGCTGCTTTCCTCATTTGAGGCGCCTGGGTCTTCTTAGCTTGAACTGATCTCGTATCGAAACCTTTGTCACGTTTCTTTGCGAAATTTGCGAGGAATTTTTCTATAACGTTCCCTTGGCGCCTGGGTCTTCTTAGCTTAAACTGATCTCGTATCGAAACCTTTGTCACATATCTTTGCGAAATTTGCGAGCAATTTTTCTAAAACGTTCCCTTGGCAGTTAATTTTCAGGCAGGTTTTAACCTTAAAAAATTTAACCTTATTTTAACCTTATTAAACCACTGCCAAGGGAACGTTTATAAAAAAAATTTCTTGCAAATTTCGCAAAGAAACGTGACAAAGGTTTCGATACGAGACCAGTTCAAGCTAAGAAGACCCAGGCGCCTCAAATGAGGGGAGCAGCTTAGCTATTTACAAGTCCACGAATGGACTTGCAAACATTACCAGCGGGGTCCTCGTGGATGTTGCCACTCCTAGAGCAGCTGCCCATACTTTCCCTGCTCCAAAAATGAATATTTTGTTTATTTACGTACCCAGTTAGCCAAAAATGTGCTTTATCGCTGGAAACAATGCGATCTGGATAGATAAAAACAAGATAAAACATCTGCTTGGAAAACTCTACCTGTTTGCAGTGCTGCCAGGGGGCCAAAATATAAATCTTCAGATTCTAAAAAAAAGTCTTCAGATTCTCGAAACATATTTTTAATTAACAAACAATCTTATTATGCACTATAGTATAGTCGACACTCGAAAATGGCTTGAGATACAGAAAAATTATAATAAAATGCAATAAAAACAAACGGCAAAGTCACCGGTTCTGAGAATTAGAATAATTTAAAGCAGGGGTATGCCACGACGCATTTTCCATAGGGACTCCGATACCGTGTCGAAAGCCAAAAATCGAACAGACTAAATAAGTTTTTGCTTTTAGATCTGGAAGGCTAATTTCCCTTGAATAATTTGGGCAAATTTTGAAAAACTCAAACATTACAAAAAAATCTTCAGATTTCGATCAAATTTCTTCAAATTCTTCAGAAATCCAAAATTTTGCAAATTTTCTTCAGACTGGAAGAAAAATCCGTAGACCTGACAGCACTGCCTGTTTGGCCATCGCAGCATGTTTTAGCATTTGGTGTGAATCTAGTACCTGCACTGCTTTACGTATCGAGGAATTGTGGTTTTTCTGAAAATATATCGCCACCTCTAAAATCTTTTTACATTCTCAGCCTAATGAGAAGATATGAGTTTCATGTAAAATTTGAGTTTGTCAATTTTGATTAATTCTCCGTGATTTGAAGCCCCCTGAGTCAGACAGCCTCACATCTGTGCACGTGTACAATTAAGAGTATCACTTCAAATTACTGAAATATTTCGAAAATATCCTACGATATTTCAACAACTTTGAAATCTTTTGGAAAGCCTTAAAATTTGTAAAACTCTTGAAAGTGCTTTCGAATCTTCTGAAGTATCCTGAAATCTTTTAAATAATTTTAAATCTTATCATGTTACCGAAATAAATTGAAAATTCCTTAGAACCTTTTAATATACCCTAAAACCTGGCATAGGTCCTGTAAAATCGATCTATATCTTCGAAATTTGAGTAAACTCTATGATACAATACCACATGCCATTTTTTTTAAGACCCTTGAAAATGCTTAAAATCTTTTGAAATACTCTTGTCGTTTTCCAATCCTTTCAAATCTTTTGAAATGAATTGAAACATTTTACAGCTCTTGAAAATGCATTAGAATCTTTTAAAGCCATAAAATAATTTAAATCCTATAAGTCACATTAAATTAATAATATCAATTAAAAATTTCTTAGGATCTTTCAAAATACCCTCAGATATTTAAAATCCTTCAAAATATTTTGGAATTCCTTGAACTTTTTAAGCTCTTCAAAATCCCTAGTAATTTTTAAAAACGTCCTAAAATATTTCCAATCCTGTGAAATTCTTTGAAATTTTTGAAATAAACAAAATTCTTCGAATCTTTAAAAATCACTTGAAACTTTCTTAAGCTTTCGGAAATGTCATGGCATCATTTGAAATACTCGAAAAGTTCTCAAATCCTGTACAATTTTTTGAAATTTCTTTACATTATTGAAATCTCTTGGAAATGTCTTTGAGTCTTTATGAATTCCTTAAATATTTGTTTGTAATATTTTTAAATTACTTGAAAGTTGAAACTTTTGTAAGCTTTCAAAAATGCCTTGGAATCTTCTAAAATACTCAAAAATATTCCAAATCCTCTGAAATCAATTAAACAACTGAGATCAATTGAAAACTCCTTGGATTCTTTTAGCATAATTTAAAAGTTTTCAAATCCTTAAAACTTTTTTCAAATTCCTTGAAACTTTAAATTTTTTTGTATTGCCACGAAGCTTTTTAAATACTCAAAAATATTTAAATTCCTCTGAAATCCATTACTGAAATCAGTTGAAAATTCCTTGGATTCTTGAAGTTTTTGTTATCTCTCTAAAATCCAATACAAACTTTAAAAACAGCCTAAAATATTTAAAATCCTTTGAAATTCCTTCAAATTATTCAAATGCCTCGGAATCTTTTAAATTACTCTAGAACATTTCAAATCCTCTGAAATCAATTAAATTACTGAAATCAAATAAAAAATCCTTGGAATCTTAAAGAAAACTCTGAAAGTTTTCAAATCCTCTAATTTTTTTGAAAATCCTTTCAATTGTTGAAATCTCTTGGAAATACCTTGGACTCTTTTTAAATACACTACAATATGCCCAATGTATTCAGGTGAAATCTTTTAAAATTATTGGATATTCTTTAAATCTTCTGAAATCCAACTAAATTCTGAAATCAATTGAAAACTCCTTAGAGTCTGTTAAAATATCCTAAAACATTTCGAATTTTCCAAAATCTGTTGAAATTCATTGAAATTATTTAAACATCTTGAAAATGCCTTAGATTCTTCTAAAACACCCTATGATATTTCCAAACCTTTAACATTTCTTCAAATTATTGAAATAAATACAAAATTCCTTCGAATCTTTGAAAATCCCCTAAAATCTTTCAAGTGCTTTAAAATCTTTTAAATCACTTAAAACTTTTCAAAGCCTTCGAAAATGACTCAGAATCTTTTAATACCTCGAAATGACTCAGAATCTTTCTGAAATGCTGTGAAAATTTTATAAATACTCTAAAATATTAAACATTTTCTAAAATTAATTCAATTACTGAAATGAACTGAAAAATCCTTGCAATATTTAAAAATACTCTAAAAGTTTTCAAATTAGCTAAAAAATGTGTAAACTCTTTTGAATTATGTAAATCTTTTGAAAATGCCTTGCATTTTTGTTGAAATTATCTAAAACTCTCCTAATCCTTTAAAATCCCTTGAAATTTTTCAAACAAATACGTAAAAAATTCCCTAAAATATTTCCAGTTCTTTAAAATCATTTAAAACTTTTCAGAACTGTTGAAAATTCCTTGCAATCTTTTAAAATTTCCTGAAGATTCATTTTAAATATTTTTAAATAACTCAAAATCTTTTAAAGCTTCCGAAAATACCTTGTAATGTTTCAAGATACTCTAAAATAGTTCAAATCCTTTTGAATAAATAACTAAATAATCCTTCTCTGTTCAAAATTCAACTCTTATGTTGAAGATTCCTGTTTCTGCTTTAAAAATTTTCTTGGTTGAAAATACATCTGCTTTGGTTGAAAAATTAAATATTTCATAGGAGATTTATTTTATTTAGTTGAAAATAATTTTTTATTGAAAGTTTACCTGTTCAATATTTAAGTTTAAAATTCATCTCCGTTATGTGAAAATTCAATCACTTTGTTGGAAATTCGTCTTTTTGGTAGAAAAGGCATCTCATTAGTTGAAAATTTAACTATTTTGTTGAAAATTCTTTTTAGATTCTCATTCTTTTGAGAAGGTATTGGTTTTATGTAAAATTTGATTTACTCACTCAAAAATTCAACTACTTAGTTTAATGTGGAACTACTTGGTTAAAAATTCATTTTTTTGTTGATTATTCATAATTTTAGTTGGAAACCCCATTCCATGATTGATTGCAAACTTCTTCAAAAATTCAAATATTTGGATGAAAATTCATGTATTTTGTTCAAAATTAATCTCTTTTCGTAGAAAAATTGTCTTCTTGGTTGAAAATGTTTATTTTTATTGAAATTTCTTCCTTATCAGATTAAATGGCTTAATGATTTCAAGTTCTCAACCGATCCTTTTTATTTTTTTTTAGGATTTGGAAATTCTGTGTTACAGCATTTGCAAAATGCAAAAAAACAAAGGAAAATGAAAATTCAAAGTCAAAAAACGCACGATATGAGAAAAAGTCTGGAGAAGAAAAAAATTGAAAAATTTTTCTCGAAAAACCGAAAATTCAAATTTTGATCGCACAAAAAAAGGATGAAAAATGCTAAATTCCATTTCGTGGTAAAACTATATAAGATCCCGAAAAAAATGAAGTACAAAAATTGTGCACTTAAAAAAGATCTACAAATTTCTCGGAAATCAATTTTTGAT
This sequence comes from Andricus coriarius, assembly GCA_932066315.1. Lineage (NCBI taxonomy): Eukaryota > Metazoa > Arthropoda > Insecta > Hymenoptera > Cynipidae > Andricus > Andricus coriarius. The sequence goes on along the minus strand of CAKNWT010285752.1, from coordinate 3,006 downwards.
TGGAGGCGTAGTTTTTGATTTATTCGTGAAAAGCAGTGCGAAAATTGAAAAAATTAAATTTTTCGACAAAGGACACAAGCAACGAAAAAACTAAATCAACAAAATTGGTTTATCCAAAAAAGAGCTACGTATTTGTTATCATTCACTTTTTGATAGGATGCTTAGTTTTTGTTTCTATAGTGAAAAATATCATTGACAACAACAAAAAATTTAATTTTGGAGGAACTAAGAAAAGCACGGAAAAGGATGAAGTGACCACAAATGTGCATTCAAAAAGGATCTGGCATATTTCTCAGCAGTCAATTTTTGATAGAAAGCGTAGTTTTCGTTTAAATCGTAAAGAATAGAATAAAAAAATTAAATTTCTGGAATCACGTAATCTATGAAAACAATTAATAGAAAAAAGTGGCTCACCCAAACAAGAGCTACATATTTGTCATGAATGATTTTTCGATAGGATGCGCAGTTTTCGTTTCACTCGTAAAAAATAGCATTAAAAGTAAAAAAAATTGTTTGAAAAAAAACACAAGAGACGAAGAATCTAACAAGATACAAGTTGTCTAATAAAAAAGATCGATAAATTTGGTATAAACTTTTTTGATAAAAAAAATAACTTTGTGGAAAAACGACACATGCTAAAATATCATTTTATTCAACAAAATTTTTCGCTCAAATTATATTTATAAATTTTCTCAGAACGACTTCACGGTGGATGCGTATTTTTGGTTCAAATTGTAAAAAATAACATTGAAAATAAACAAATTAAATATATGGAAAAACGATACAAGTTTCAATAAAACGTATAATAACAAAATTGATTTTTATTATACAAACAGGACAATGAAAATACGTCTGTTTCAATATCCATGCATATTATTAATTGAAATATAGAAATGATACATTTTTCAGAGTAGCTGAGAGTAAAATTCAATAGAAAATAAGGATCAAATATTAAAGTGAATAAATAAATAATGTATTTTTTCTTTAAGTTGATGTTCTGGTTTTTATTTCAAATTTTCTATTTTATTATTTTTTCGTTTCTTTTTGTTTTTACACAGCCACCCTGAACATTTGATTATATCCTTAGTTTACAAAATTAACCAGTAATATCGAATGATTCATTTTTATGATCTAATCCACCTTGCCAAAAAAGCAAGTAATTTTATCGCCAAAACATTACTTTAAAAACTAATAATCGATAACAATATCATAATAATATTTTATATTATAATTTTCTTATAACAAATAATATTACTTATCGGTCCTTTTTTACATCCTGCACTTGCAAGACATGAGCACCAGAGAAAAGCAAAGAGAGAAGACGGCTAATCGGTCCATTGCAGTTCTTAGCGAAATGCAACGATCCAGGGAAAGGTGTCAACCTGGCAAGTTAGATCCTATCTCAAAAACAAGAAATCTAATCCTTGCTTACTTCTGTCTTCTCACTGTCGAATAAAGTATGGCAGTAGATATAAGTGGGGTAAGTCGAATATGAAATCACATGTTTTTTCTTGATTCCTTTGGAATTTTCCTATCTGTTTTCTATCTCATTTTCTTTTAATTTGAGTACATTAAAACCAAAACTAGAGTCAGTGTGTCAGTAATTCAAAAACAACCCAATTTAATCATTGAGATTAACCGGTAACAGGGCAGTCGGAAATGAAGCACCTTGAATTCATGGGATGGTAATCACGATCCCCAACAATCGAATATAATAAAATTAATTTGACAGCTTGAACCTCTGGTACATTATAGTAATAAGAGCTCTTTCACAGGTTTTTAATATTAAAAAGGATTATCTCGTACGTAAGAGTTCGTTATTTGCATTGACATAATATTATCATTATCATTATACCATTAAGCCATTTCCCTTTCGGGGTAGGCGTGACTCGCTCGGTTGGAAAATAGTCATGTGTAGATAGGTATGTCAGTATAAGGTATAGATTTTTTACATAGATCTAAAATTCTCATGTTATTTATTAAAATATCACGTTTATTCAGCAACACTGCTCCGACCCAGGCTGCTGTTTCAGGCTTCATTCTCTCTACTAACATTCTTTTAATGAACTATTTGTCGCCACACTTTTCTGTCCTGGCATACTTCTCTAGCTTTCGTCACATCCATGCATGTTTTGCGTAGGAAATTCAAGTCAATCGCGATAATTGTGCTCTTGTCCATTTCTTGACAGGTCCACGTCTCGCTACCGTATAGTACAGTCGGTACAGATATATAACTCTGTATTGACATTTTAGCTTTTTTTGATATGGTTGTTCTTCTGATAATGGGCCCTGCTCTACCGATAACCTTTTTGCCCTCGTTTGTGCGCCTATCTAACTCCCCACATATCCTTCCGTCACTAGTGCATATGCTACCCAGATATACGTATTTATCAACTTGTTTTGATCTCTCATCATATAGGATAATGTTGCACATTGTTTTTTCACCTTTTCCTTCAAATACCATGATTTTTGTTTTATTTACGTTGATTTTGAGGCCCAGATTCTCCATGCTTGTTCACGTTATTCAACATTTTTTGCAAGTCCTAATACGTACCTTCACTGCCTCGAGATCTACACCTTCTTTGTCGCAGAGGGTCATTCTTAGACAATTATTCATAAATATAATAAATAGCCATGAGTCGTTTGACTTTCCTCTTTTTGTGTCTGTAATCATTTTCAAGTCTATTTATCTCGCAATCGCTAAGACCTGTGATGTTAAACGTTCTCTGTACTCGTTTTTCTTTTCTTGTCGGGCTACCTAAATTTCATCATTCTACAACGTATCACCAGACATTCTTCCTAAAACCGCTGTACCGCACACTTCGGTCGCAGTTTTAACAATAATATCCCGTTACATAGTCCATGCGCTCTATATATGTTTATTTTATAAGCACCTCCCAAGTTGCCCAATCTATGCTTTTGGTTTAACTTATTTTGGAAATCTGTACGCACTACCGGTTTCTTTAAATTTTCAATCTTGATCGGCGTTTTTTTCGTTTTTTTTTT
>CAKNWT010285747.1:0-10926 GCA_932066315.1 Andricus coriarius | reverse complement strand
ATTTATGGATTTCGCATGATTTCGAAAATATTTTCGAATACTTCAAGGTATTATCAAATATTTCATAGAATTTAAAAGATTTTAGCATATCTTACAAGATTCCAAGGAAATTTCAATTAACTCAAAGCATTTGAAATATTTGAGGTATTTTTAAAAACCAAAGGAATTTCCAAGAGCTTCAATTAATTTCGAGACATTTCAAAAGATTTGAAAGCATTTGAAATATCTAAGAGTATTTTTAAAAATTTCAAGGGATTTTCAAGAACTTTACAAAGGTTCAAGTGATTTCAAGAGTTTCAAAGAATTTGAAATATTCTATGGAATTTCAAAATATTAAAAAGTAATTTATAACAAAATTTTTTAAATAATTCAAGAAGATTCCAAGGAAATTTTTATTAATTTCAGTAATTCAATAGGATTTTAAAGAATTTGAAACATTAATTTTAAGGATAAGAAGAACGGTTAGCTGTCTGCCTCGGGCCGGGGCGCGCGCGCGGGCGCCCCCCCCCCCAATGATACTCTTTTTGTATTATAAATGATTTTACAATAAAACACTTTATTCGTACATCGGGTGGTAAATTCAAAAGTTAAACAATTTTGTACACGTTGCAATGTCGATGTGCACAGATGGTACCCTAGAAATGGTAAGCGTGCACAGATGGGACACTCCCAAATGTGCACGTCGAGGAACAGAGGTACAACTGTGCATCTTGGCCCAGACGAACCTCCGACATTTTTAAGTTGCTCGTTTCTAAGATATACAAAATTTAAAAAAAAAATGCAATTTTGCTCCTTAATGAAAGCACTATTTTTTTATCATTTCGTTTTTTTTTCTTAATGTACCTGTTTAAAAATAGTATTGAATTAGTTTTCACACCATCCCATTTTTCACCCTGTAAAGTAGGTTGGGAAATAAAGTTTCTTTTTTGAATACAGTTTCTCGAAATTGTAATAATTTCTGACCCAAAATTTAACTGAAAGTAACTAACAATGATTTGGGTATGCATTAGAAGAACTTGGACATGTTCGGCGTAGTACCCGCACAAATCGGAACCGATGATTCGAATTTCGAAGATAGGTTTTACCTGACGATAAACTAATTCTCTTGATAGTAGAACGCAATACGTATGTGCCGGTGCTAACCCAAAGACATATTGTATTATCAGCACCCAATGGTGATGTTTAGTCAGCCCTTAATTAATATTTAAAGAGTAATTTTGACCCGGTAACTTCAAGCGTTGTGCCCGGAAAATGTCCCAAAATATGAAACATCGCAGTTTTGTGTGCAATTCATGCTACAAACGCTTTTCTCAACATTTTCAGACATTAATTATTTTTATTCGTAAAGTTAGATGTTTTCAAGTTTTTTACATTCTCATCTAGAGAAAGTATTAGATTTGTGTAAAATTTGCCCCCCCCCCCCATGGTTGTTGTCAAATTTCCACGTTTTGAGACCCCCTGAACCCGTAAAACAGGTTTTTACGAATACGTCTGTCTGCCTGTATGTTTTTGGACATGTATGTGGATATGTATGTGTGTCTGTATGTCGATTTTTAGTCTGTCAGCACGATAACTTTCGAAAGAATTGGCAGATTGGATGGGTCTTTGTTATACTCTTGAAGTGTCCTCAAATGAAGGTCCAGTTCGTTAGCCAGCCATTTTTCAAATTTATAAAAAAAAAAGAGTTTTTGGTTCCATGCCTAGAGGTAGGCCAGGAATTTGCAGATGGCAACATATACACTCCTACATAATGCAACGCTGCTGAAGGGTAGTGACCTTCTCATCATAAAACATCAACCCATTGCGACTCTCTCGGTTTCCAGTTCTTGCTGTCACACCCCCCCCCCCTTCCTTCCAGTAACAGAAGTTTTGGTGGGGCTGACGTTACAACTAGACCCTCCACCTTACGACGAATCACTTCATAACTTGGAAATGATTTCGTCTCACAAAACAAATTTCGTGCATAAAGGTGGTAGTTGGTTGTACAATCTAAACAATGAATAATACAAGCAATAAAATAGCCTCGAAATGATAATAAAAAATCAAAAATTTAATTTTACGGCAAACTATGCAAGATACGACAACTGATGATTAAACAGAAATCGTGCACTCAAAAAAGATCTACAAATTTGTTATGGTATATGCCCGATAAGTGGGCACATTCTCATCAAAACTTTGCTTATTTAATTTCTTGTCCATCTGGCGTGTGGGTTTTCAAAATTATTAGAAAATTTATCACATATATGTTTCAAAAACGAGTTTTCTCTTCTTTTCAGATAGTTTGAAAAAGTCTTTCTAATTATATGATTTATTAGAAAGATACGGAAATATATACTGAAGTAAAGAAATTTTCTTCTTCAATTTAAATCAAATACAAATTTATTCATTTTTATCTGAAGAACACAGAACATAACATTTGGTCGTTGTAAAGTGCGACGACCAGATCGCACGCCGTAAGCGCGCTGAAACTTTTGGGTCTACATTATCCGACAACCAGAAATGAGCATGGAGCGCGAGGTTTACATGATGTATAAAACAAATACCGTGCGCGAGTTTCTTGATGAGAATGTGTGCCTTAAGGTCGAGAGAACCTTAAGTAAATTAGTTCTTCTTTTCATGTGGAACTGACATAATTAAACCAAAAGCAGGTCATAACAAAAGCGAGCACATGAATTAAATAATTGGAAAAAAATGGTTTACATTTTAACTAAAAATGATCGATTTACAACCAAACACATGGATCTTTTATTCATAAAATTAATTTTTGACAAAGTATTTGAACTTTAACCTTCAAGAAGTCGATTTTTTAGATAACTCAGAAACGTCACGCGATCCTAGCCCGGTACCTATTCTCAAAGATTTTCCTTTTCAATATGTTTACATACTGCGCGCTGTATTCTTAAAAAAAAAATTTTATGTTTAAACAGGATTTTGAATCAAATGAAGTCTTTAGTAGTCTCTCACTGAAAACATACATGCATCAATAATGTCTCTGTTCTTCCCTCTTGTGCATAATATACTACTAAGCTTACAGCAAAGAAATCACTTTTGAGCATTATAATACAATTTCTAACAAAATAGTTTTTAAAATGTTTAAATCTTGAATTTTTTATTTACTTTTGACCTGCAACTGCGAAGACTATATCACGAAATTGTTGTATTTTTAAGATATGAAGTTATTTGCAAATGAAATTTTGTTTTGAAATACAGTTGTTTGACATCATAGTTTGATTTTATTTGGAGACTGGAAAATAAAGCACACGTATTTCATCACGTTATTATTTGTTCTTTATTTCACATTGACTTTTTTCGGCAGTTTTAGATGATTCAAACAACTTTCCTGTTTAACTTTTTTTTTACATACATAGTTAATAACTGATTATAATTATACCTTCCATTTGAGATGAAAATGTAATAATCATAATAAAAGATGAAAAGTGATATAAATATCTCCAAAGGAAAATTTTGAAACTAATAACATCGTCATCTCACATATAGGTAAGATAACGACTACTTACGTATATATGTGTAGTCTCATGATGCAATAGAATATTCGTTAGTCACATTTTTTAACCCACTTATTCACTGATGCATTAATCAGTTTTTCCTCTACTTTGCGAAAATGAGGATGGTCTATACTTTCGTTTTCACTCTAGTGGTCATCTTTAATTCTATTGGTGAATATACTAATATAATATATCTATTATTTTTATTATATTTTATATAATACAAGCATGAATACGGCCATTTCTCAGGCCTGTGGAGAGAACCTAAAGGCCTACTTTCAAGGGAGAGGATGTTTGAAAAAAATAATTTTTTTTTCACGTAATGTTTGTATTTTTAAGAAAAGAAGAAGTTATTTGTAAATGAAATTTCGCTTTTTAATACAGTTCTTTGACATCATAATAATTTCTAAACCCAAATGGTACTAAATTTATCTACAAGTGACTAACGTGTGTTAATAATAAGAATTATGTTCTTTTGAATTTAAAAGTATTTAAAAGAATTCGATGAAGTTCATAAGAATTTCAGATGATTTTTAACGAACTCAGAATATTATTATTTTATTTATTCCACAATTTGTTTTTTGACCTAAGATCGATACAAATGAGTAACAATATAAGATACAAATAGAAACAAAAAGTAGTCATATGGAGCCATTATAAACAGCAGAATAGAAAGAACAGGAGCTCAGCTCGTGTGGAAAATTAGAGTTTAAAAGACTCAGCAAATACTGAGTATTGACTGTCGTGGTTGCTGGCTGACCCATGATTTATATTCTTGAGTCTGAGTCGGCAGGATGAGCAGCTACACGGAGAAAAATGGTTAGTCAGTCTGAAAATCTAGAGTGTCAGACTGACATTATTTCATTTTGAACTATGGGACAGCCCCCTAGATAGTCGAGCGTACGATCCATGGTGTGTCAAAATTTTATGGTTAGTTTCACTATCCCAGAGTGTAGAGTTTACGATCCTGGAGTTTAAAACTGATTATCTCAGGAATTTTAGTTTGATTATTCTGTAGTGTCAACTTAATCATATCAGTTGGTCAACTTTATAATCTTTTGTCCTTCTTCTACCTACATATATATATTCCTTAGAGTAAGAGAGACAAAAGAGACGGAAATTAAATTAATAAATGAAGCCTGAAAAACATGAAAATTGATATAAAATCGATCAATTCTGAAAGCATCTTTATTATTTTTGAAGAGTAGGATGACTTGAGAGATGATTGTATATGTATTAAAGCGTTGACACCATAATACTTTGAACACGAGAGACTAAGGAAACGGCGTCACTGCACTGAATTAAAACATTAATACTGGAAAATTTAGAAAACAATATAAATGCTTATTGCTAATCTCGCAAGTCTTGCTTCTTTCTTAACGAATTACGAAATGCTGAGCACATTTTCGGTCGAAAATGTTGAGAATACGCACTAATTAATGAGTGACGCCTTTGTCCTTAATCCCACGGAAATATCCAATTTGGCGTTCAAAATCAGAACGAAAATCACTCAAGCTACTCTTAAACATGTTCTTCACATTATATTCACTCTCGACAAATGTTTGAAGTATTAAAAGATGGTTTAAACTAATTAACAGTGCTGTAAAACACGGCTAACGTGACACCGAACGTCAGTCGCTCCAAAAATGCGTTTCGGGTGTCGGGTGTGTTCGCTCGGCGTTCGGTAGAGGTCGTGACACAGCCACTTCTGTTTGACATTCTGGAGTGTCGATTTGACTATACTAATAGTGAGTCTGAATCACCTATGATTATTCAAACAGAATATAAAATTATGGTCTGCCTGACTATGAAGAAAAAATTGTGGGTGGTACTTGAAACTATTTAGATTATCAAACTGACCTTCTAAATTTTGACACTTCAAGTTTGACTATCCATTTTTCTCCGTGTAGTAAATAATAAAACGTATACAACCCCTGGTAGAGCATTGATGTCTAAGTTGAACAATAATAGAAGTTATATAAACAGGTAATATAAGATGCAGATATGATTGAAAGTCCGGATAGAGTTTAACTTGTGGGAAGACTTGGAGACTACTTGAATGGAGGGATCTTTCATAGTCAGAACGCCAGAGATAGTCAGAAAAGTTATTTAGAAAAACATTCATGTTTTCATCCAGTGACACAGAATCTAAGTCAAGCCACATTTGCTCCGAATAACTCAGTGTAACATATTACTATTATCATTACTAATAATACTTTATTTTTATATTATCCAACCTTGATATTCAACTGGCTTCAAAATAGAATCTAATTTTAATTTCAAATACAATTACTTGTCTCAAAATTGTATTAGGGTCTCTTAAAAATTACATTTAAATAAAAATCAATTTGGAATGAGAGAGCATGATTCATAAGATTGAATTCATCAAGTATTTATTTTAGAAATCACAATAAATACGTGTGTTAAGAGCAAATGGTTCGCCACGATCAAATCAAAATTAAATAAGAAACGGATGAAACATCATACACACAGAAATACAATGGCATTCCATAAAATTGAAATTAGTTAAAATTATGACGCTCTTGTCAAGACTTGGGCTAGACGGTCTTGACCACTGAGAGCCTGGCGCGAGACTCGCCGCTAGCCTGGCTAGTGAATCACATAAGGCGATGGCAGAAAAAAAGTAATCTTTGGTGAATATATAATTTTCTTTTTTGCTGGGAAAATACAACTAATCTGTCCCCATCTTCTTACACTCGAACACGTTCTTCCTGGAAAATTTGCGACTTATCAAAATGTTGAAATATACTACGCTGTCGATCGTACATCAGTTTCGATGGGTTAATCACTACTCGTTTTGGATGAACACCGGACTCCAAGGGACTTCAATGGGACTTCAAGGAACTACAAAGACTTCAATAGAATTCAAGGTACTTCAAAGACTTCAAGGGACATCTTACACCTCAAGAGACTTCATGGGATTTCAAACACTTCAAGAGATTCAATCGGACTTCAATGAACTTTGAAGACTTCAACGTCATCAGGGGACTGCAAGGGACTTTAATTGGACTGAAAAAAACAAGAATCATCCCGAACACGTTGGCAAAATCGCAAAAAAAAAAGACTGAAAGAAGTTTACTTGAAAAGTGAAACTTTGGAGAAAAAAAATCAAAAATAAAAGAAGTTCTAAAATTTTTAATAATCTCGCAAGCACATTCAAAATATCACTAAACCTCCTCAGAACGAATATAACACACTGTGCAAAATTTGGCTTTAATAGATTAAAAGTTGTTTGAGCCAACCCGGAACATACAAACATACATATAGAATTTTAGTTTTATATTTAAAATATATATCCATAAAGCCGTGCAAATTCAGAAAATTTGAAATCAGTCACAGAAAATAAGAGAAAATCTAAATAGAAAGTAGGGTAAGTAAAAAAAAGGCACTGGAAGGATCAAAATGCGCCAACGCGTGGAAGAAAGGTCGCAGATAATTCACTAAAAAAAGTGGCTTACTTTCATTCAAAATTTTCATGATACAGTGCAACCTCCGAATAAGGCCGGGCTCGGGCTTGTAGAGGAATATAATTCCGAGAAATCAGTTACCCCCATCCGCGGTCCGAAATCGCCACGAAAAATTCTCGGCTCAACCTCCGAATAAGTCCGCTTGCATTCGAATAATATATATTATATTAGAATATTAGAATAATAGTATTAGTATTATTTAAAATATTTTAAATATATTATTCTAAATAGGTATTATGAGCTAGGTAAAATGTTTATTTTGGGAAAAATACGCAATTTTTAATTTGCAAGAGGTACTTGGCAGTATTTGACGAAATTTTATGTGATACTATTTTTTTTTAATTGAATTAAAAAATTTATTACAAAATCAATTGAAATTTTCATTACTTTACTATTACTCAAAGCATAAATTAAGATCAAAACGCAATTTCCATGTGCGGACTTATTCGGAGGTTAGCCCCTGATACTCTGATGCGCGAAGTAGTGGGGGCAACTTTCGAACAAAGATTAGGAGAAGGGGGTTTTTCGGAGTGGGCTTATTCAGAGTTTGCGCCATAGATGACAGTGGTTTACTGAGCCAGAAGCCTTTTTGAAATCTATGTAAAGTGCAAAAATTTGTCGCTTTGGGATAGACAACTGAATCTGAATTAAAGAATTAAGGGTAAAAATATGGTCTATACAAATTCTTCCAGGCCTGAAACCGGCCTGATTTTCTGGGAGAATGTTTACCACGGTAACCAAGACAATAAGCCCTGTCAACAGAATCTGACAGAATATCTTAGCAATACTGTTTACAAGGGCGATTCCCCGGTAATTATGAGGATGAGATTTATCGTTATTTTTACACAACATAAACATATGCATTTTAGGCCAGCTAGATGAGTTTCTTTCCTAAGCTTACATCTCGTTAAAGAGGCGCCCTAAGTACTGTACACAATTTTCTTGAATGTTTTTTAAAAATTCATTGGAAATCCCATCCATGCCCGACGCTTTATAACATTTACATTTTCATAATGAGGTTTTAATTGAATTAATCGAGATATCCGTTTAAAGAAATTTAAGGATTGGCTGAATTTACAGCGCCTGACTATACATCAGTAAATGTAACTTATCAGCGACAGTTTAGATTGTGGTAATTAAATTATTATTTAGGGCATTCATTCCGCCGTTAGATTACACAGAGTTTTTAGAAATAGACGTTTCGTGAATAGAGGAATATTCACCGTTAGCATCCCAAATTATTTCGTTATGTAAAAATGAGTCTTTACACTTGCGTCCATCTGTACGGAATACGAAATATCAACCCGAACCGTATTCAGAATAAATTCCACAAATAAAAACAAAAAAATGTGTTGTGTTAAATTCCAACACAATGGACCTCAATCATTTTCAACCTGACTGTTCTGCGGCACAACTTATGTTTAAAGAATCATTTTATTATGATATTAAAGTATCTTATATAAAAAAATAATAAAATTTCAATCTCTTTTCGAAACATGTTCAACAAGAAACACGAAACCTCTCTTTCTTTTCGCAGAACTGAGTTCGCAGTCAAGCAGAGATTCCCTTGATACTCCCCGCCCGGTTCACTGTCGCTCTTCACCATCTCGTCGTATACCTGAGGAGCATCTTCTTCATCCGAGGGCCAGGTCGCCTCCTTCTCCTAATGTACTTGGATATGCTCGTCAACAGCTTGGATACATTCGGCTAATTCCCCGCAGGAATCAGAACCTACGGTTCGAATTTCGAAGATACGTTTTTTCTGCTAGTTATCCAATTAGATTGCGAACAGAAGATTACAGCTATGGTCCCGTGCCAGCCGAAGAAAATATTGTTTTATCAGCATCCAATGGTGACATTTTTGCAATATTAGAGCATAACGGGGTACTTCGTGGAATATATTCGTCAAATAAAGTTCATGCGAGACTGAAAATAAATATGATAAGCGGCGAAGTTGATAATTTGACCAAAGATGAAATGCGGTATTGTCCAGTAGGCAAATTTTATCCAATCTTCCCCAACAATTTTATTAAAGCTGTAGCAAATAATGATTCACTACAGTCTGAATCGAATCCTAATAGCGAACGTAACTCTGGCTCTTCTTCTTCTAACAGACAACATTCACCTGACCGCTCTTCTCCTCAGGAGCATCCCCTTCATGCCAAAGACAGATCGCCTCCTGGGTGGCCGCCTTTTCCAAATGTACTTGGATATGCACTTGAACAACTTGGATACATTAGGCTCATTCCTCGCACAAATATGAACCTACGATTCGAATTCCGAAGATACCTTTTTCCTGTTGGATATCCAATTAGATGGCGAACAGCAAAAAATTACTTCATTCCCGTCGCAAACCAAGAACATATTGTATTATCAGCATCCAATGGTGACATTTTTGCAACATTAGAGCATAGCGGGGTTCTTAGTGGAATATATTCGGCAAAAAGAGTTCGTGCGAGAGTGAAAATAAATATGATAAGCGGCAAAGTTGATAATTTGACTCCAGATGAAATAAGATGTTGTCCAGTAGGCAAACGTCAACGAATCTTTCCAAACAGTTTTATTAAAGCTTCAGGAAATTACGATTCACTGCAATCCGAATGCAATCCTAATAGCGAACGTAACCCTGCTTCTTCTTCTTCTTCTGACAGACAACAATTACCTGAACGGACTTTATCTCAGGAGCCTCCTCTTCTTGACGGGTCCAGGTCCTCTCCCGGCAGGCCTCTTTCTGTCCAAATACTTGGATATGCAATAGAACAACTTGGCTATGTTCGGCTTATTCCATGCACAAATCAGAACCAGCGATTTGAATTTCGAAGATACATTTTTCCTGTCTATAAACCTATTCAAATGCGAATAGATCATATGAACTATGTACTTAGGACAGACCTAGAATATATTGTATTATCAACATTTAGTGGTGACGTTTTTGCAATATTGGATTATAGTGGGATTCTTCACGGAATATATAGAACAGATGAAAATAATTCGCGAATAAAAATAAGTATAATAAGCGGCGCAGTTGATAATTTGACTGCAGATGAAATAAGGTGTTGTCCAGTAGGCAAAAATCACCCAATCTTCCCAAACAGCTTTATTAAAGCTTTATCCAATTACGATTCACTAGAGTCTAAATAGAATCCAAATGGCAAACGCTATCCTGGTTCTTCTTCTTGTGCCAGACAATATTCACCTTAGCAGATTTCTCCAGAGTAGCCTTCTCTGCATGCCAGGTCTAAGTTTCTTCCGGGCAGACCTGCTTCTCATGAAGTACTAGTATATGCACTTGGACAACGTGGATATCTTCAAATTACTCCCGAGACAAATCAGAAATGGCAATTTGAATTTCAAAGATACGTTTTTAATGCCGATAAAGTAATCCGATTGCTAGTAGAATATGGTAAATTTGGTCCCACGGCAAACCAAGAATATAATGTGTCATCAACATTGAATGGGGATATTTTGGAAATACTGGAGTATACTGATATTCTTCATCGAATATGTAAGACAGATAGAAATACTTCGAGAATAAAAATAAATATGATAAGCGGTGATTTTGAAGAATGTGGTATCAGAAGAAATGAGGTAAGGGCACGTAGGCAGACATTACCCAATCTTCCCACAGCTTTTTATGAAATTTGTTACAAACAACGATTCACGCAGACTGTGTATTATTAATTCAATAAAAAAATTGTAAAGTAAAACATAATAATACTTGTGACCGGAAGTTGGATCAAAATTAAATTGGAATATTACACAAAAATTGTATTTTTCTTCTTAGTATTTTCATCTGACTTGTTATATTTATATGTTGTTTTTGCTTTTTGGTTCCTTGCCTAGAGGTAGGCCCGGAATTGGCAAACAGGAACATATGAACTCCTATTTAATACAACGCTGCTGAAGGCTGGTGACCTTCTCAGCATAAAACA
>CAKNWT010285739.1:0-16567 GCA_932066315.1 Andricus coriarius | reverse complement strand
CACTGCCCTACCGAGGACAAAGACGAAGACACAAAAGATCTTTTTTACGAAACAATTGAACAGGTTTTTGACAAGTTCTCAACGTTTGACGCAAAAATAGTATTGGGAGATTTCAACGCGAAAATTGGAAAAGAACCGATGTATAGGCCTACAATAGGGTCAGAAAGTTTGCATGACGTCAGTAATGATAATGGAACTAGAGTAATAAACTTTGCAGCTTCGAAGAACCTCGTTGTTAAAAGCACATATTTCAAGCATAGAAATATACATAAGGCCACCTGGACATCACCAGATGGTATCACTCACAATCAGATTGACCACGTTCTAATTGATAGAAGACGTCATACAAACATTCTCGATATAAGATCGTACAGGGGAGCGGATTTAAATTCAGACCACATTCTCGTGATAGTAAAACTAAGATCTAGACTAGCGTTAAATAAGAAAACAAGCCGCGCAGAGCCAACAGTTCGTTTCAACATAGATAAGCTTAAAACACCAACAGAAACATTAAATTATCAAGTTCAGATTTCTAATAGTTTCGACGCTCTCCAAGAACAGAGAGACGATAACGGTAATTACGAGGAGGACCCGGAAATCCTGTGGAGCAATATGAAAAAGGCGATAAAGACAGCCGCGAATCTCACTATAGGTTTAAAGAAAGCAACCAAAAGCAAACCATGGTTTGACGAAGAGTGCAAACTTTGGTTTGAAAAACGTCGGAAGGCCAAACTAATTAGTTTACAAAAGAAGTGCGATCAAACACATAAGAAGTATCTCGAGATTAGTAAAAGTACAAATAGGATTTATAGATCCAAGAAAAGGGAGTGGGAAAAGAATAAAATACTAGCAATAGAAGCGCATAATAAACAAAATAACCCGCGTGAGATGTACAGGGGAATCAATTTTATAAGGAAAGGCTTCCAAAGTAGGACGGAAGTAATGAGGGACGAAAATGGCAATCTAGTAGCCGATGCGACAGAGAGACTAAATTTATGGAAAAACTATTTTGATAAACTATTAAACGTACGCGAAGGCCCCGTTGAAGGTAATCTCGGTGAAATCCACACTGCCGATCTACCAACTGATGATCCTACTGATATAGAAATAGAAATCGCCATAAAGAGGTTGAAAAATAACAAAGCCGCGGGCATCGACGACCTACCGTCAGAACTGATAAAAAATGGAGGCCCTTGCCTCACAAGGCAAATTTGTAAATTAATACGCGCAGTTTGGAAAACAGAACGCATGCCGGAGGAATGGAATACCTCTATTATTATTCCCATCTTTAAAAAGGGCGATAAAACGAACTGTAACAATTATCGGGGAATTTCACTTGTGCCTTCGTGCTATAAGATCCTGTCCAATGTAATCTTAAGTAGACTAACTCCTTTTGCTGAGGAAATCATTGGGGATTACCAGTGTGGATTCCGCCGAAACCGATCTACAAGCGATCAAATGTTTACAATTAGACAACTGTTGGAAAAGAAATGGGAATTTAATGAAGCAGTAGATCAGCTTTTTATCGATTTCAAAAAAACTTACGACTCCGTTATACGCGCACGAATGTACTGGATCCTAGAGTTCTTGGGTGTGCCAAGAAAATTGGTTAGGCTCATCGAAATCTGCTTAAGCGACAGTAGGGGTAGAATACGTGTGAACGGAATTTTATCTGAAGAGTTTTCGATCCGCGATGGCCTGAAGCAGGGCGATTCACTTTCGTGCGTCCTCTTCAACTTAGTTTTAGAATACGTGGTCAGACAAGTGCAGGTGAATCCGACCGGTGCTACCCTCAATGGGATAATACAAATTCTTGGATATGCGGATGATCTCGACTTACTAGGGGATGATAAAGAAACAGTAGCTAAAAATGCGGAAATCTTGATCACAAAAGCCAAAGATATCGGTTTGGAAGTTAGCGAATCGAAGACAAAATATATGACCGTCGACAGATACGAACAAAGTAATCAAGACAGGGATCTAATGGCCGGAAATATGAAATTCGAAAGGGTTAACGAGTTTAAATACCTCGGGTCTATTCTAACTAGCAAAAATAACACTAAAACGGAAATCAACGCGCGGCTACACGCTGGCAATGGGTGCTATTATGCAGCAAACACGCTACTAAAATCGCGATCGCTATCTAGAAACATCAAAGTAAGAATTTACAAAACGATAATAATGCCGGTCGTCATGTACGGGTGCGAAACGTAGGCACTGACGAAAGGAGACGAGAATAAGTTTAGAGTTTTTGAGAACAAAGTACTGAGAAAAATCTATGGCCCAAAGAGGGACGAAGAGACCGGTGAATGGAGAAAACTGCATAATGAAGAGCTGCATGCCCTGTACGGGTCAGCAAATATTAATAGAGTAATGAAAGCGCGTAAATTGAGATGGGCGGGACATGTAGCAAGAATGGGCAATGAAAGAACAGTCGCGCAAGTTTTAAGAGGGAAAGCGATTGGTAAGAGACCTTTAGGCAGACCGAGAACCAGATGGGAGAAAAATGTAAGGGATGACCTAAAAGAACTAGGACATGATTACTTAAACTGGATGGAGGATGCACAGGACAGAGATGCGTGGCGGTTTCGGGTAGATGAGGCAATGAACTTTCGAGTTCGAACTGCTAATCTATAATAATAATAATATAGTAGAGAATATTTGTTCGTTACATTAAGCTGCCCACACAAGAATTTAAGGCATAAATGGCCACACTCAAATGTATTATATTCTTGATATATTTCATAATTATATTTTATGAAGCTACCAGCACCGAGATACTTGCAAAGATCAGACGGCGGTTGAAGATTAGCGAAACTGTCAAAGTATAATGTTTCATTATTACTCTTTTTGTATGTTACCCAATGCGTCCCAGGGCCGTCTTTATCATCAAGGTTAATGATAGCTGACTCATAACGATGAGGTCCTCTTTTAGACAATTCATTTCGCATAAAGACTCTGCGAAAATGGGGAATCTTTACAATCTTGGCATACTTGAGCAAATCGAAATCGGTTAGTGCTCGTCGTGTTAGCTTTACTACAAGTTTTTTGACATTCGTTTTCTCTTTATTCCTTGACCTTGTTGATAGGGCTTTATGTGAAGACCTAACCCTTTTCTGTAAGGTTCCAAGTGTAGCCCTTTACCAAGAACTACTTCCTCCATTTTTTAATTATGGTGATGCGCTTCTGATAGCTGCTTTCTTGCAGCGCTTGCGTCACTCATAGCCTTTGCTACACCAGCAAGAGCGCCAAGCGCGCTAATTTCAGCGAAAATTGGAATCAGGGGTAAAAACACGTCAACTTTCGAGGGTATAGGTAGAATACGAGATGCTCTCACCTGACGTCTACCACCCGCTTTTTTAACAGCTTTCCTAGCACTCTCTACAGCAGCCTTGATGGCTACTTGAGCATCATTACTGGAGATTACAGATTTTTTAGGTGCATCTACAATCTTCCTCAGCACTACTCGTTTCTTTAACTTTTTTTATTCTTCTTCCTCAGTCCCATACCCAGCTTTGATTTAGCATTCATGATTGTAGTTATAGCTACTGCAGCTGCTAGTGTTCGATCAGCAGCGTTTCTTACTTCAATATTCTCACGATTTTTCGAATAGGCAATATCGTGCTCCTTGCAAGCAGCGTCCAGCGGATTTATACCTGGATCACCTCGTTTCAATCGTCGCTAATTTAGTACCAGGATCGCAGTACTGGTAGCCTGGTAAATGTAATTCAAAAGGTAATTTGTTGATAATACTATTAACCAAGCCTTTACCAGAGCGTTTTTTAACTTTCTCTCCACGATGTATAATAATTCTTAACTCTACGAAGATTAGTACGCGACTGACTCGAAGCTTATATAAGCGCGGTATTTATAGCCCTAGCAGCAGTTGAGATCAAGATGCGGTTCGAGAATCAACGTGTTAAACTTCCGATCGCGAATATAGAGACCCTAGTTCAGCGTGAGCAGGAGAGGGTGAAACGCCACGGTAGTCTGCTATCAGACAGCATTCATGCTGTTTTTTGTGGACCATCCAATTGTTGTAAAACCAATGCACTGCTTTCTCTAATTTTACATCCAAATGGTCTCAGATTTGAAAATATTTACCTCTATTCGAAATCTCTTCAACAGCCCAAGTATAAATTCTTGGAAAAAGTACTCAGTGACGTAGTTGGCGTTGAGTACTTTCCATTCAGTGAGCATGAAGAAGTAGTGTCACCTAGCGAGGCTAAACCAAACTCGAGCTTTATTTTTGACGATATCGCTTGTGAAAAGCAAGACAATGTTAGAGCCTTCTTCTGCATGGGAAGACATGTAAATGTTGATAGTTTCTATCTTTGTCAAATATATGCTCGAGTCCCTAAACAATTAGTTAGAGACAATACCAATTTATTAGTTCTTTTTAGGCAAGATGAGACAAATCTCAAACAATTTTATGATGATCATGTAAATACAGATATGACGTACACCAAGTTTCAAGATTTGTGCTCAACATGCTGGAAAACTGACAAATATGGATTTATAGTGATTGACAAAGATTGGAATTTAAATGAGGGTAGATATAGAAAAGGATTTGACTGCTTTGTTATTTTATAAATACAAGAAATTTTACTAGAATAAAGTTAGTTCTGTTTTAGACATCGAAGCATCAATATGTTTCATAAAGAGAAAGAAGTACTCCGTCAAATAGCAAAAGCTAGTGATGCAATTCGATGGAAACATCGTATGTTCAAATTAGGAAAAGGAGCTGCTCAAAGTGTATTGAATGAAACCTTCAAACCTATAGTTACACCACTCAAAAACCTGGTAAACATGTCTGTCAAGCATGAATTTAAGAAAGAAATTAAAAAAGATGATGAAAATGATGACGATGAAGAAAATGATGACATATCTTTTATGACTGCTAATGGGGATGATCGAGAGCATAATGCAACTATGGTTCAGGAAGATGATGATGATGAAGCTATTCCATATTATGAAAAACTAGCAAAAAAGTTCCTTTTTTTGTTAAGTTGCAATAGGAAACAATTTTCGGACATGATCTATGGAACCCGTAAGCTTAAGGATGGACCCTCATGATTGGTGATACTCCGATAAGTTTTGAAAATCATTATGTCAAAATTAGTGATAAGCGCTATATGATAAGCAGTGGATTGTTAGAACTTTTGCTTAAACAAAAACCTGAAGAAGCTTATGTGAATCCTGATGATTTCAGTAACTATGAAGAAATTCTTATTGCAACCAATGTACATAGGAAAAAGTATAGTTCCTCTGAACCTATACGTGCAGACAAAAGTTTCAAGTACACAAATATTATCGCAAAACTTTTTCCTAATAAACAGTCGACAAGAAGACGATCAACCAATTGTAAATCGTTAAAAAATCAATCAAACAGTGGTAGGTCATTAAAAAGTCAATCAATTAGAAGTAAGAATTCACTACCTCACTTTATGATTCTAAGAGAAGATTCAAGGCCAGACTATATCCACTGGGATGATCCTAATGATTTAGTCGATCGTCTTGAACTGCTCATGGGGTCTCAAACAGCTGGAAATCCTAGTCACAATAATGAGATTATCTCCATAATTGAGGAATTACGAGAGGCTCAAATCATATATTAGGAGAGTTCAGCTGAATATAGCACCAGTATTAAAATGAGCATTGACGTGTTCGGACATCCTCTGAACCGAGCTGTTTCAGCAAGTTGTGGACCTGCTGGAGCTCCTGGCGTTGGTTTCAAGGTTACTTCAGATGATAATTACGATATTGACAAAAAAAAACTCTGTAACGTTGAAGACGCTGAAGAACAATACGATGCAGTCAATTGGAGACGTGTATAGCGTATTGTTCAAAGCGAAATACGAACTTTATATTAAGTTACATCATCTATACGTAATGAAATTGATAATAATTATATTATGATGCAAAATGTTGAAGAAAGGATTAACGATAGAATTAAGAATCTACAAATCGATACAGAACAAGAGTTATCACTTCGCAACGCTGAAGTCATTGCTCAATTGGACGCGCGACTGAACGCACTAGAAAATGGATGCAAAGAACCTCATAGAAGTCACAGAGCTGCATAAACCTGCAAGAAGGATAATGCGTGTGATAATGCGTTGTATTGACGAGACCTGGCAGGCAGATTTGGTTGAAATGATCTCATATTCCCAAGTGAATAAAGGTTTCAAGTACTTGCTTACTGTTATAGATATATTTTCAAAATATGCTTGGGCTATTCCAGTGAAAAGCAAGACTGGAAAACATATTACTGCTGCAATGAAATTTATACTTGTTCAAGGTCGAATCCCCCAGAAATTGCATACCGATAGGGGCAAAGAATTTCATAACTCACAATTTGAGAGTTTAATGCAATCATACAACATCAAACTGTGTTCAACGTATAGCAATCTTAAAGCATCAATCATTGAAAGATTTAATCGAACACTCAAGAACATGATGTGGCCTCAATTTAGCTTACATGGCAACTATAAGTGGGTAGCAACCTTGCCCACCCTCGTTTCCAAATATAACGGTACGTAACATCGAACCATTGGTATGAAACCTAAGGATGTCACCGCTGATGATAAAAAAGAATTGATGCAACTATTCCATAAACAAAGGAAAATACCCCTGAGACGAATAAAATTCAAAGTTGATGATAAAGTTCGAGTGAGCTAACTGAAAACACTTTCTGAAAAGGGATACACTGCGAACTGGTCCACAGAAATATACACTGTAGACCAAGTCATGTCAACTAAACCAGTTGCGTACAAGCTCAAGGACTATCACAATCGACCAATTGCTGGTGGCTTCTATCAAGAAGAGCTCCTCAAGGTCAAGTACCCCGACATTTATCTCATAGAGAAGGTTCTCAAGAAACGAGATAACAAAGTCTATGTAAAATGGCTTGGTTTTGATTCTTCACACAATAGTTGGATAGATTAGTCAGACATGTAAATTAACGTTAAATTATAGTTAATGTATAGTTAAAGTATAGTTAAGTTATAGTTAAAGTATAGTTGAAGTATAGTTAAAGTATAGTTGAAGTATAGTTAAGTTATAGTTAATGTATAGTTAAGTTATAGTTAAAGTATAGTTAAAGTATATTTAAGTTATAGTTGAAGTATAGTTAAAGTATAGTTAAGTTATAGTTAAGTTATAGTTAAGTTATAGTTAAGTTAAAGTTAAAGTATAGTTACGTTATAATAAAAGTATAGTTAAGTTATAGTTAAATTACAGTTAAAGTATAGTTAAAGTATAGTTAAGTTATAGTTAAAGTACAGTTAAGTTATAGTTAAAGTATAGCTGAAGTATGGTTAAGTTATAGTTAAAGTATTGTTAAAGTATAGTTAAAGTATAGTTAAGTTATAGTTAATTTAACATTAAACTATAGTTAAATAACTTTAAATCAATATTAAACTTATGTATCAACTAGATGTAAGGTTTTTGAAAAATAAAGAAGTCTGTAGGTACATATTATGTTGTTATTTATTCCAATACCATCATTATATTTACAATTTATACAGACACATATTCATTTCCTATTTACAATTTATTCACTATCCACATCCATTCTATTATCTTCTAATTCCTTAATTCTATAGTGTCCCCATGCCAGAGTATCGGTAGTGCTTGGCAATAGGAACCTCTTGTCGTCGAAAGGGCTTAGTGCTATTTTACATTGTTTTAATGTTTCGACGTTGTGTAATCGCGATCTAATTACATACTGTGTCCTATTCTGCGTTTTTATATTTTGTAAGCAGTCAATGTAGTAGTTAAATTCTATATCTTTCTTGACTACTCCGGCCTTTACGCCTTTCGCTATCTTTAAAAAATCTTGGCCGTTGATTCGCACGCTATACATTTTACTCCGCAAGCCAACAAACTCTGTTAAGATTTTACCGTTACATTCATCTTTCATAAGACCTAGAATCTTTTTGTTGGCTTGCGGAATACCGTAGATGTTATTCGAAGGGTAGTCAGACGTGTCGAACTTGCTCATACCTTCTTTAATGCCCGCGTAAATATTTGGACATTTAACCTCATAAATAAAGCAGTCTGTGTCTGTATACAGCATTTTAAGGTTACTACCGTACTTTGGCAACATGTAGCCATAATGAAAGTCGTAATCAAAGTCTTGGAAATATCCAGTACACAAAGCCCTACGTAAGTCGGTTTATTGAAGAAAACCTCAGGTCTTTCTCAATTCCACAGCTGCGAGATCTTCACTGAAGATTGCGCGGCTGTGGAAGTTTGGTTTTGATACGAGGGCTTCTGCACCGTACCTACCCTCCCACTTTGTGACGAGTTTAACGTCTACATGCTTGCGCACGTTCTCCATTGTTCTTCCATATACCGTGTTATTCATTAATTTAAAAAGGTTTTTCTCAAATTCGTTTCGGCATTTTGCTCTCATTGAAGTATTGAAATCTATGTAGGATTTTAGCCAAGGGGATTAATTGAATTTAAGAACTCGGTGAATTTTGACTAATTTAAGACCGTTTGCCAAAGCTTGTTTATGTGCACGATAATGGAGAACGTATTTGCGCTTGGGTTGGAGGGTAGTTAGCAGTTTCTCCCGCTTTGACCCTGGCGGTTTCGAGCGTTCAGGACAAAAAGGCAAATCATTATGAGCATCGTGAAGCTCTTCCGGGTATTCTAAGTCTGCTTCCAAAATATAGCCAATAGGTGAATCATCGGTAACGTTAAAGTTAATATCTACATTTGGAACCCACTCGAAACCACCATAGGGAAGCCATTGCGCCACACAGTGGACCTTTTTTGAAATTCTGTCTCAAAATCGTAGAACTTTGGATCGGAATGACCTAGAGGGATATATTTTTTTAATTAAAGAAAAAACCTTTCCAAATATAGAAAAATTATAGAGAAAGTCAAAAAAAGTAATTTTGACCTTGAAAATCTGTGTTGAAGATGGCATTTTTGGCAAAAAAAAATCGTTTATTGCATACTAAAAACGCTTAGATTTGACATTGTATGTGCTATACATGTTTTTATATGTATAGATTTTTGCATGTCCAATCCGAATATGATATGTAAATCGTTGTAAGATAAAATCCAAAATGGCGGAGACAATATGGCAGACTAAAATTGTAAAACGAAACCGATTTGACTAAAATTTGCTACAAGTTGGGTTTTTCGGGTCGCTAATTTCAAATCCAGGTTCATAATTAAAAATTAAAAATGGCGAATCCAATTTGGCGGACCACAATTATAGAACAAAATTTATTTGACATAAAATAGCCTATCGGTGTGTTTTCAGGTGGCTGATTTGAAATCCAAAGTCAAAATTCCAGAATTTAAAAAAGCCATATTGGATCCGCCATATTTAATTTTCTAATTCTGACCCTGGATTTAAAATCAGAGACCCAAAAAAACCCCGAGTAGCGTTCTTTAGTCAAACCGGTTTCCTTTTACAATGTTCGTCCGCCATATTGGATCAGCCATTTTGAATTTTTGAATTTTGACCCTAGATTTGAAATGAGCGACCCGAAAAACACCCTTCTAGCAAATTTTAGTCAAATCGGGTTCCTCTTACAATTATAGTCCGCCATATTGGATCCGCCATTTTGAATTTTTTTATTTTGACCTTGGATTTGTGATCAGCGTCCTGAAAACCCAACTTGTAGCAAATTTTAGTCAAATCGGTTTCGTTTTACAATTTTAGTCTGTCATATTGATTCCGCCATTTTGGATTTTATCTTACAACGATTTACATATCAGATTCGGATTGGGCATGCAAAAATCTTTATAAAAACATGTATAGCATATAAAATATAAAATCTAAGCGTTTTTAGTATTCAAGAAACGATTTTTTTTTGTGCCAAAAATGCCATAAAAAAAACAGATTTTTAAGGTCAAAATTTTTTTTTTTTACTTTCTCTATAATTTTTCTATATTCGGAAAGGTTTTATCTTTAATTTAAAAAATATATATATATCCCTCTAGGTAATTCTGATCCAAAGTTCTACGATTTTGAGACAGAATTTCAAAAAAGGTCCACTGTGCGCCATTGCCCAACCATACAGGTTGTTGGCGTCAAAGTAGACCAAATAAATGATCTCATCATTCTCATTGTAAACGTCATGTATGGTTTATTTGCTTTGGCATAGCGGTTAGAGCGTTGGCTTACTCCACCTCTAATACCTAGCTCAATAAACATAAGCTTACCAATGTCAGTGAGGAGTTCTAACTTTATTTTGGTATACTTCAACATGGCAACCCAAGTCAAACCAAGAGTCGTATAATAGTGTGCTGGATCCAGACCGTACGCTTTCAGACACTGTTCTCGGAAATTTTCGAAGATATCCACAAATAACAAAACGTCTGTTTTCATATACAAATCAACGTACTTGCCACGATTTTTACAATTAAACTCAGACCATACGCGTTACGCATGCGCATATCCTTCATCGGAGATATGCGTATCATTTAGAGTACTATAAAATTCTTCTTTCCGCGGCAATTGTGTCTCCAATAGTTTCGCTCTCGAGTCTAAGTACTTGTAAGGCAATACACCTTTACGTGTAAGCAATTTGATTTTTTCTTGGCTTAGATTGGAGAACACGGAACTTACAATTTTATAGGTATCTAAGTACGAAGCTAGTTTTTCTAGTGATGACGCCATAAATGTAAACGACTCAATGAAGCGAAATTTAATCTCACTCCCCTTGACGTGTTTCGTGAAAGAAATATATCTTTCTTTGTTCAAGAGGAGGAGGTCAACTTTACCTTCAAATTCTGTACAAATTTCACGAATTATAAAGTGTGCGTCATAGCCAGTGAGATTATGGAACACTAAAGGTATAATTCGAGAATCTTGATAGTTTATGTTACAATCTTGATGGACCGGCCTTCGATATTTACCCGTTAAATGGCAGTGATCGCGAACTTTTGTCTCACCCGGTGCTATTTTTTTCTCGCTGCCCTGAAGGCAGACTTTTGCTCGCGAGTAAGATCATCCATAGGAATTGGGCATAGGAAGACGGTTTCAACGTCTTCAGCCAATTGCTCCAATTCATTGGCGAACCACTTCGCAGGCTCTACATCTTCAGAGCAGGAATGACAGTCAGTCAGAGAATCTTCATAGCTACATTTCAAATAATATCCTATTCTGAAGATTTCTTGGTGTTGAAAAACTTCAGTGTAGGATTTGTTTTCCTGCAGTTTCTCAGCTGGTTTGATCAAACATTCACAGTCTGCATAGCCTATGAATGGGACCTTTTCTTTATTGTTGTAATTTTTAAATTCTACAAAGTTATTTCCGGGTTTAGATAGATTAATTTTGTAATGGTTTAGGGTCTTACAATCTTCTTCGTGGACGGACAATTTTTCTTCGCTTGTAAAATAGTGGAGACATCTATCGCAAATGCGTTTTTTATGTCTATTGCTTGATAATTGTGAGTTTCCAAGTCTAGACAGATCTTTTTTCCACACATAATGAAAGTTATAAAAATCTTGATCGTCGTTGTCGTCAAGACTCTCGTCAATGTAATGGTCTTGAACATGAAGACGGTTAACACGTTGTTTCCTATTTTCAGCTGCTAGATGTAGAGGGACAACAGTATAATTAAACTTTCTTCTGTTCAGACCATACACGTTTACAGATATGTCATTTAGTTTTTCGAATTTTTGTATATCTTTCAGAGTTACAAGAAAGTTTATTCCACTAAAATCTGATTTATCTTTATACTGAATATAGTTAGACATGCGATTTACATTTTGTGCAGCTGGATACAATGCCGATAACACTGACCATTTGAAGCATTCGCTGTCATTATTTTGTACATTCACACAAGCCTTTTTCTGTTTAATTGGCCGTGGTAATTCGATATAAAAACTAGCTCGCATAGGGTTGTATTTGTTAATGTTAATTTCTAATTTCATAATCGAGTGTAATTTCCATTCGGAATCGGTTTCTTGGAAATCTTCAAGTTTCTTTAGGATTGTTTGTTTCACTTTATCGTTGAACCAATCATCTAATACAGTGGTCGAATAAATTTCTTTTGCCTTAGACGTAAATGTTTTCAGTTCAACGTTTTCATTATCGTTGACTACTCTTTTAAATTTAGCACCTAATATAGCGTACACTTTTATCGCTCCAAACTTATTTAATGCGTCTATTATGTGCTTTTCAAATAAAATGAACGCATCATCAAAGAACGCATTAATATCCTTATAAACTATATTTACAATTACTCCTGTTTGGAGTCGACGCTTAAACGCTGCGTCACAATCAGTCCATCTTACACGATCAGTAAGAGGATCTCTCACACCTTCACCTTGTACCAGTAACGCATGAAGGTGGACACGCAGACATATAATTTGTTCGACGATATTTACAGATTTTTTTCGCTCAGCTGACGATATACATGCTTCTGGATGTAAATTATTTACACTGCTTAAAATATTATCACACTTATTTATCCATCATTAAATGACGTCAGTTGCTCCATCGTTTCTTCCCAGTTTCTGAAGCAGGATCGTAGCCTCCTCGATCATCGGGATGACTTTAGCCCATTCGTCAATCAGCGCTGAAAACTCCATCTTGTTGTTTTTGTTCGTACTGCCGATCACCTAGGCAGATGAAGGAATGATTAAACTTCAATTATTTCTCAGCTTTTATAGATGAATATCCTTCACCACCACCCCCACTCCAAAGAAACATGCAAAAAGCCATGCACAAAAACTACAACCAAACAGCCATGCACTAATACTACAAGCAAAAAGACATACACTAATACTACAAGCAAAAATCCATGCATTAATACTACCATGCACTATAAGTAAAAAAGCCATGCAAACTATCACGCACTAAAAGCGAACGCCATGCACTAATATTACAAGCAAAAAGACATGCAAATATAGATTCATCACTTACCTTGGATTCTCTCTCCAGACTTGGTGTATCGTCTTCTGGATCGTTCGATGATACTTTCATCGAACGATGCGACGGAATGATCAGCCTGCGTTTATGCGGACCTTTTATAGGACGCTATCCCCACTCTTCACTACCCCCACTTTAATTCAGAGTCTGCGCAAAGAAGATGCATTCTATTGCGCATGCGTCACATGGAATACCCGTGAGCATTGAAGTACTGAGTGACGTCACCAGTTATTTACACGCGATTGGTAAGGTAGGCTCCTGATGATACATGTAGAAATAGGGGAATTCTACGTATAAAGTAGACGCATGATACGTGCAGGGAATACCTGTGGACGTTGGAGGAATCCCAGTGAGCATTGGAGTACTGAGTGACGTCATCAGATATTTACACGCGATTGGTAAGGTAGGCTTCTGATGTAGCGGCTGAGGCTCAATCTATAGTTGGGGATGTGTACTGTTAACGGCCGATGGTAATTAACTGACGTTCGTAACTCAGCCTGGAACAGAACCTCATAATGCTTACTTTGCAAGTATCTCCATTACCAACCTCACTGTTTTACCTACTTATCATGGAACAGAACCTCAAAATCACCGACCTCTCTGCTTTACAGACCGAAGGTGCAATGCTATCGCAGTCAGATATGTTTGTGTCAGTAACTTGCTACTCTCTACCTTACCGACCTATAGTAAAATGGTAATATTAAAAGTTACCGACCTCCCTGTTTTACCAACGGACGGTAACATGATTCCCTACCTTACCGACATATAGAAAAATGATAATATAAAAAATTAGTGACCTCCCTGTTTAACCGACTGATGGTAACATGATTCCCTACCTTACCGGCATGTAGAAAAAATGATAATACAACAAAGTTGCCGACCTCTCTGTTTTACCGAATCATGGTAACATGGTGCCCTACCTTGCCGACATATGTTAAAATGCTAATATAAAAAATTACCGACTTACCTGTTTTACCGGCCGATGGTAATAAACTGTTTTGCCGATCAATGGGTCACTTAGCACGGAACCGACCCTTATAAAGCTAACTTAGCAGGGATCCAACTGATAATATACCGACTATCGGTAACTTGCAACGGTGGCGCCATATGTTGTCACATTAGGAAACTGCATTGATGGCAATACCGACTGTTGGTAACTTGCGAAGGTAGCGTCATCTGTTGTCACATTAGGAAACTGTATTACCGGCAGAGGCCACTTACCGACTGCCGGACTTAGCGTGGAACAGAACCTGCTCGGTCGGTAAGTGGCCCAGAAGGTTCAGTTCTACGGTGATCTAGGAGTGACATAGCCCTAGTACTCATAAGTGCCAAGGTTTGAAATTCTAAAAGAGCACAAGCGCCAAAGTTTGAAATTCTAAGCGCGTGAACTAACCCATTTGTTCCCGTACTCATACTTCGATTCGGTTTAACTCTAACCGAACTCTCGATTCGTTTTTGGCTACGCTGATATTTTCGTTTCATTCGCGCCTGGACGATCGAGAATAAATAAACTGGATGTGTTTATCTCCATAATAGTTCAAGTGCGATATCAACGATTTTTCAGATGAGTCAAAAAACGTTCTCAAAATTAGAATTTTTAATCTTGAGGAAACAAATGAAAAGTTACATTGGAAAATTATATTATATTATATAAAAAATTATTGATAATTATCAAAAAAATTCATTTTATTTTTAATACGCCTTACATTTTGCAAATGAATGATAAATATCATGGGGCCCTAGAAATAATTTGGTTCCCATTGCGTAGAATTGGAGAACTAAAATAGGAATTATTGCACGAAAATTGTTTCAAGGGGATTGGCTGCGATTCGTCACATGATTGGTACTAAATCTCAACAAGTTATAGATAAAAAGAGTTTTTAGATTGAACTCATAAAAGTTATTGATTTTTTTTTTAAATTTTATAAACAACTTTTATGAGCCATTATCGACATCAGCTACTTATGATGTAATAAATAAAGTTTTTCCTACGAAATCGTCCAAAAATTACTCGGCAATGACACCTAGTTATCATTTATTTAGTCAGTAAATAACAATTGATAATTATTTAAATAAACCTAATCAATGTAATCAAATTTTATTAACTAATTTATAAACCTTTTGGGATATTTCAATGACAATCGACAGTTATTATTTTTTAAAACAATTTTTTAAACATTGTATTATCTCATGTATTTATGAACTAAAAAATTCCACTTTTCACCTAGGAATTAACAGCCAATTAAATTATCAACCATTCTTCGCTTATCATCAATAACAATTATTGATTTTTTAATCAAAATTAATTTAAAAATTCATTTTCTGGCTATTTTCGACAACAGTTACTCGTTATCCAAATTTCTAAAAAAGTTACAACATTAATTATTAACAGTTGATTAAGTTAAAAAATAAAGTTTAAATGATGGAAAATAGCCAGATAATAAATTCTTTCATTGAGTTTGTTTAAAGAATCATAAATTTTAATTAGTGGTTATATGGAATCGTTGATAAATAATTGGCTATTAATTATTCCTCAAAGAGAAGCGCGATTTTTTGTTTATAACAAAAAATTTTGTTTTTAAGATCAAGATAATTATGAACTATAATGATTATAAATAATTTTTGCGATATTTAATTCTTCTATTTGGTAGTAGGAAGTTCTTTTGAGTACACTTTTGATACGTTTTCGTATGCCCTTTCCATTGATCAGAAACATTTTTTGAAATAAATAGTATTTAGCCTTCAAAAATAAAAGCCAAAAACAAATTTTTTTAAGAAGAAAATTAGAAACACAATATTAACAAGTTAATCTGTGCAAAAATGTCTTTTTGACAAAAAAAACTGAGAAATATTGTGAATCTTTGTAAAACGCATATTTTGTCATCTTTTTATCTCAAATGAAAGTTTAAGTTTCTGCCTTCAAGAGCTTTGAGGATATTAGAGGTGGCGCAAGCTCCATTAAGTTTAACACGTATTTCCCATAGGAAAAAGATACTTTTATGTCAATTTGATTCAGAATCCTCAATTTTAGCCGAATCGAGTTGAAACTCAACATTTCTCTTCACAATTAGCCATAGAATTCGAATAAAATATTACTTTTGAAATACCTGTATCACCCCTCTAAATCTGTTTTGTAGGGTCCCGAAAAACTCCATCACTGTAAAAAAAGTTGGTGTAAATTTACATCCTGCGACGATGGAAATAATTCGATCGGTGTGGCACACAGTAAATAAACAGAATTCTGAAAAATACATATTTTTCTTCTCAACTTGCCTCCGCCGTGAAGAAATACACGCAGGGCGTAAATTTATCGTCGTTGACTGTGAAATAAGGTCCGGGACGTTAATTAACACACAAAATATAAGATTAGCCACTGTCGGTAAATATAATTTTTTTGTGTAACTTAATAGACTCAATTACAGATTCCGACTGTCGGTAAATGTATTTTTTTGTACAGGAAATTAAAATTATAATTAATAGCATGTAACGTTCGGGGAGTTTGTTTTGTTTCATTTTAAATTACTGAATAATAATGATCACAATTACAAAGGCATTAAAATTACTGCCATTATTAAGCTTATTATTATTGATCATTATTTTTCATTCAAAATGAAACTGCAATGAACAAAAATATATGCACAATTATTAAAAGTGAAGGAA
>CAKNWT010285726.1:0-15185 GCA_932066315.1 Andricus coriarius | reverse complement strand
TTGTTGAAAGCACGATTTATCTAAAACCTGATCATAGGTCAGAGGTCAAAGGTGAAAAATCATATGTCAGAGACCATATGTCAAGGTCAAGGATGAGATCATGTCAGAGGTGAAAGATCATAGATCACGTGTCAAAGGTCAGGGTGAGAGGTTGAAGTTCAAAGGTCAAGAATCAAGACGTAGGTTAATGATCTCCTCTACTTTCCCTTTCTCTTTCCCCAAATGTGGTTCAATTTTGTTTCAGTAAATTTATTAGCGTTTTCTTTAGTGTCGTAATATCTCAAACTCTTCACTCAATTCCGAAATACAATTATGTAAAATCGCCACCCACACGCACTGACATCGAAGCAAATTGAAATCACTGAGTGGGAAATGCGCCTGGATTGTAATTAACGCGTTTGAATTGGGAACAGAGCGTTGCATTCCACGCTAATTGGTATTGAAGCAGGAATTAAGGGCCAATCACAGAGATCGAAGGACAAGAGTGACGTATCTAGAGTCATATTTTGTAACAATTTTGATGAATTTCATAAATTTGATAATTTTGAATGAAATGTCACTAATCTGAAAAATTAAACATTTTAAACTTTTATAGAATGAACAGTTCAAAGATTTCTAGTTGAAGAATTTAAAAAAAGTAAAAATAAAAAGTTCACCCCTTCTGATCTGAATGGTAAAAATATTAAATTTGGGGGGGGCGGCGGGCCCGCCGAATCAGTAAAAATTTATAAAGGAAAAATTGGTCTTTTCCAATTTAGAAAAGCAATTTGTGAGTAAAATTTCCTCCCCTCGAATTCAATCAAAATTTTTAAAACAAAAGAAGTTCCTCTTCCAGTTTAGAAAAACTTAAAACCCCACATTTCCTCCCTTTCAACTCGATAAAAATCTGAAAAATAAAAAATTACTTTCTTCCAGTTCAGAAAAAAAGATTGAAAAAATAGTTCCTCCTTCGACTCAATGAAAATGCTAAGAAGTAAAAATGGCCTCTTTTTAATTCAGAAAAAATATATAGAACCAAAACTTCGTCCCTTTCAACTCTATAAAAATCTTTAAAATAAAAAATATTCCCTCTTCCAATTCAGGTAAAATTGTGAAACAAAATTTCCTCCATTTCAACTCAATAAAAATGTAAGAAATAAAAAATAATCCTTTATTTTCTTTTGAAATTAGAATTGTGAAATTTAAACTTTTTTTTATACATAAATCATTTTAAGTTGAATTATTTTAATATAATATTTATTTATAATAGTTTTTTTTTGCACTGAGAAAAATGTTTGTTTGATTCAAACAAATTTTATTTTAACCAAACCGATTTTTTCTTTAATATGGGGTCAAAAAAATGTTTAGTTCAGTAAAATTCTTTATTCGAAATTATTTATTTTTGTGAATAAACTTGTATTGTAAATAAATATTCAATATTTTTATTATGATATAGCTAATATTTTTGTTGGAATCAAAAAATATTTGGACAAACTACAATACATTTAATTCAATCAAATCCTTTTTTTAAATAAAACAAATCGTATTAAACAAATTATTCGTTTGAATCAATAAGGTAGATATTTTTTATTGATTAAAATTAAAATATTAAACAATTTTTTTTGATTCAAATAAACATTTTTCTCAGTGTGTAAACTGAATGATTTCATAATTGAAAAAGTTAAAAATTGTACTCAACTTTAAAAAAAATTTGAAATCGAACTTACTTTAAATTGCATTATATTGTGTGATCCGAAATGTTTGATATTTCAAGCGATTGGATAGATTTTTCTTCCAAAAATTTGTAAAATTCCGAGTCAAAAAGTACATTCACTGTCATTAGCCGGTTTCCCGCGATCTAAAAAAATTCCCTGTCATTTCCCGGTTTCCAGGCCCAGTAGCCACCCCATAAGTAAACCATTAATTTTCCATAAGAAAAATGAGAGCTTCACCCTCAAGAGTAAACATTTGCAAGATTATGAACGGAAGAATTTAAGAGCAGGCGAGTTACGAATGATTTGTGGTACGCTTGATTTGTGAGGACGGATGCTTGTAGAATACAGGAGCATTACTGCAATAAGACCGTGGTGAAAAGGGACCGGGGTGAAAGGGAACTGATGGGGCGAGGAAGCGAGCGCAATGGAAAATATAGATTTTCTGATGGTGGGTGCAAAATGAGTCTCTGCACGCGTTAGGAATATAACATACCCCTCCCCCCCCACAAATTACATTTTACTGACGAACAGGTCAGCCTTTTATTTAATATCTAAAAAAATTATTAACAAACCTTAAATCGACATCGAGGCCATTCCACAGCTCAAGTGGTTCGTGACCATGCTAAGCTTCTAGAATCTTCTCCGATAACGCCATAAAATTATGTTTCGCATTAAATGAATAAAGGAAGCAAACTTTTAATTAAATGTATTATCTATAATGTCGAAAATATTCTAGAAACTTAGCACGGACACGAACCACTTGAGCTGTGGAATGGTGTCGATGTCGGTAACATGTCGGTAATAGGGTTCTTGTGTTAGAACCGGCGTTACTCATCTACCATAGCAATGTTTTTTAAACTTTTATTTAAAACATAAATTGCAATACTTTTACGGTTTAGAATAATAATTCACAATTTACTCTCTGCCAAAAAGCTCTGACCGTTTAATGGAATTCGCAGTTCCGGTATGTCGATCTGGTAAAGCGCCAGAGGATCATCGTTGTGCTAGCATTATGATTTTCGCACATAATTCCGCATGCACATTCACAGTAAAGTTATTGTTAGCCCACTTACATACAAGTCACAGAAGATGGCGGTATTATTAAACCACCAATCTCTGGAAATTTGGTTGGCGACGTGCCAATTTTCTCTGCGAAATAATGCCGAGTTATCGTTGCTATTCGACTAACCGCGATTTAAACCACAGGAAAAACAAAAGACCGGAATCGGTTACTACCAAATACATGGGCATAAATTATGATTGGATAGGAAAACCAGCCCGACCTATAATGCGGATCAAATCTGAAGGATAATAATAATACTGCTTTCAATAATCCTGCATTATCTTTATTCAATAATATTAAATATCAGGGTGGCCACTCAAACTTTAAAAAAAATTCATGTACCTGAAGTTCTGAACGTTCAAATGAACGAAATATTTGTTCCCAATTTTATTTTATATGTAAATAGTGTTCCAACTACACATTAAAATGAAGCATTTCAAGTTTCTTTTGGTAATATATTATTTGTAATATATATTAACTAACATTTTGGCACTGTTTATAGTTTGCAAAGCCACAATTAAAAAGTTTCGTTTATTTGAACGTTCAGAACTTCAAGCACATAACAAATTCAGGCTATTTCCCGGGTTTCCAGGTCTAAAAAATTATGTTTTTCCCGGTTGACTTTTAAGCGTAAAAGTGATTTCAGATGCTACAGCCTAAAATGCTTTAAAAACAGGGGAAATAGGGTGGTTTTAAAAGAAAACAGTGAAATAATAGGGGAATGAATTCTTTTAAATAACAATAATGTAGGCACCATGTTCTAAAGGTTTTAAGTCGAAATATATTGCATTTTCAACAAAATAGTCTAGAAAGATTATAAAAGGAAGATTGGCATCTCAGCTTAAAAATGAGCCTGAAAACATAAAAATATCTCCGGAGGTTCTGGAATTATTACGAGAAATGTAAAAATGTCGAGTAGCGGGTTGGGCTAATAACCTGTCATTCGAGGATTTTAATCCCGGACATGTCTTGACATTTGGGATACTCGAGAACCGCTGGGGATATTTTTGCGTTCTTATACTCATTTTATAATTGAGCCTTCAATCTTGTTTTTAGAATTTTTCTAGATTTTTAGCATTTCTACTTTTAGGTTTTAAGCGAATTGGTCTTGAAGAACTAAAATTCGTCAAAACGGTATTTAAATTGAAAAGATAAATTTTCTACCAAAAGAAGATGATGATGATTTTCAACCAACAATAGGTGAATTTTCTTGTTCGGTTCTATTAATTCAGTTCTCATTCAAGATAAAATACGAGACAAAGTGGCATTTTTTTTAAAACAGAGGAAAAATGAAAAATTCCCGGTTTTGATAAAAACTCCCGGCTATTTCCCGGTGCTCAAAATTCTAAGCTAATCTTTGAGTTTCTCGGTCAGTGGCCTGAATATGGAAGATATATCGTTTTAATATTTATTAAACGGTGGAAGATTCTAGTTATTGCTGATATGATTTTCTGAAACAGGTTTCTTAGGGGTTCATACAAAAGAAATTCGGGTCAACCCGAAAGCTTGTAAGCCTGATGGAATCGGACAACCTTAAATCCCAATTCAACTCGGCTCGACATTCTTAGCAAAAATGAGACAAAATTGTTTACGAAAAGCAGAAAACCCGTTTAAAAAATGGTTTTGGGAGATCCGAGGAGACAGGTCTACATTATTTCACCCTTAACATATGCCCTGCCTTTCCATACTGTCAGCAGCACGATTTCACAGGTCCTTGCTCAGGACATCCCCTTTATTCGAGGTAAATAAAGCTGTCTCGCCAAGCTTGGGAACGATTGCTCGATAGTGTATGGGAAAGAAATAGGAATTGCGGAGGCAGACGAAAAGAGACGCACTAGTCGAGAGCAAAGAAAAAGAAAAAGAAATGATGAAAAGAAAAAAAAGGGGAAAACCCAGACGTGGCATTTACAACAAGGCTATTCCAATATCTGAACATTTTAGCGGAAGTAAGTATGCATCGATTATCGATACTCGCTTTTTAAGATGGAACGAAATACCAAAAGATCGAGAAAAAGATTTTACCTTGAAAAATAGCATGGACAAAAAAAAAAGTGTCATGTGCGGTGAACTAGACCACCATACCTATTCTGTAACATTCTAGAAACTTCTAGTATCGTTCAAATTAAGTATTTTAAAAATATGCCAAGAAGGCTAATTTCTCAAAAACCTGACGTGATGAAGCAAATCTGACACCAAATTCGGATTCAGCGACCCCAAAAACATATATATGTATGGTGGTCTAGTGCACCGCACGCGAAACTTTTTTCTGTATACCTGTGTAATTTACCTTAAGTTTATGAAAAAGTAACTGCAAATAGATGTTTCTGGAAATTCCGGTAGAAATTTCTTTACCAGTGAGGCTTATATATATTAGCGAGTAAGTTATTAATTTCCAGTGGTTAGGATCGATTTCTTCCGGCGCATTAAATTACACGTTGAACGCGATACAGTTATGATAGGGTAATCGGTATAGTATAATCGGATGTTGGTAGAATATTATGCTACTGTAATATTAGTTCATGATAAAAATAGCTATTATTAAAAATATTAAGATTGTTTACTAATTATTATTAAAAGCAAACATAAACAATGCTCATATTTATCACTTGCTTGCATAGAAAAAAATGCACTGAAAAAAATGTTGGGTTGTGACAACGAAACATTAGCCAGCTGTAGAAGCAGCAAAATATTTTGGTTATTTTAACAAAACAGCAAATTCAATTATAATTTTCTTTTGCGGAAACAAAAATACGAAGAAAAGACAATTGGAAAATTCACCAATTGATTAGCTTTTAAGAAGTGGAAACTCAAGTAAAAATTTGGAAAGAGAAGGCAGTAAAATAATAAAAGCTATAGAACTTCTGAATAGATTATGCAATAATCGATTATCGCCAAAAGTCCGACATTGTTCAGTCTTTAGAAAGATCAAGAACGTATTATTATAGATCGAGAAATCTCATTGAAGGGTGTCTAGGCGCCATGCCGGGGCCAAAGGAAGGCACCTCTTAAATTCAAACTCAGTGAAATTGCTCGTAACGAGTTTATGGCAGTTACACGAGTGGAATGCATAAAGTGGTAACGACGAGGTTCCCGAAGAAGCTTACGTACCGAAGATTCTGTCAGCTTCTTCATCCGATAAGGTTGCTCGAATCACCATAGAGAACCCGCGGGAAAACTGTACCTCTCGTTCTCGAAAGCCTGTCAAGTGCCACTTAAAACCACGGTTAAAGACCAGTGAAAAAATTTGATTTCCCGAAAATAAGTTTTAAATCGTCTTCAATTAAACACAAAAAAGTGGTGAGGGCTGTGCCATACTTTCTGGGATGAACATCATTTTCAGGGATGAGTCACATATGAAGAATGTGCTATATTTTTAGGGATTTAACTCAATTTCAAGGGTGTACCACATTTTTAGGAATTCGTTTCATTTATAAGGATGTCACATTTTTTAGAGATGCAACACATTTGAGGAGTGATTCACATTTTTAAGAATGTACCACATTTTTAAGGATATGCTACATTTTTAAGGCTATGCTATATTTGGGGAATCTGTCACATTTTTACGGACGTATCACATTTTAAGTGATGTACCACATTTTTAGGGATGTTCCACAATTTCAGAAATGCGCCACATTCATGGGGATGTACCACATTTAGAAGGATGTGCCGAATTTGAGGAATGTGTGCCATTTTTAGGGATGTGCGACATCTTTATGAATGTTTCACACTTTCAAGGATGTGCCTCATTTTTAGGGATGTGCCAAGCTATGAAGAATGTGCTGGATTTTTATGGATGTTCCAAATTCTGACGGATGTAACACAATTTTAAGGGTTTACTACATTATTATGTATGCACCTCATTTTTAAGGATGTACCACATTTTTAAGGATGTAGCACAATTTTAGAGATGCACCAAATTGTTAAGAATGTGCCATATTTGAGGAATGTGTTGCATTTTTATAGATGTACCATATTTTTAGCGATTTACCATATTTAAAGAGATACACCGTATTTGAGGGATACAACAGATTTTTATTGGTTCAGGTTGTTCGACGTTTCCAGACTTCGTAGAATATAAATCTGCAAAGTCATTGTGCAAATACCTCGCGATAGAGCGATCCACAGCCTCCAACACGTGATATATTATGCAAGCATCGAAACGGCTGGTAAGGTTTCCAGGAAAACGTTTTTACGAACCGAACGCATTTTTCCAAAGCGCTCGCAGACCTGACATTATTCAAAAGCTCCAAGAACCACAGAGACATTTTATTGTATGTAAACGTCAATCAAACCTCGTACAAAACGAGGAATTTTTTATCATATCACCGACTTTTATGAGAGAAATTTCTCGACATCAGTTTAACGTGCAAATTTTATGTTTTAAACTTGTTGCATAAGCTTTTATAATTAGAGAAGAATAATGTGATATGAGGAGAAGCATGCAATTAATTTAATTCTCTCATTCGTTTTTTCGTGGCGCTTCATTTACGTGTTTCCATATTTTCCATGCATGAAACCGGAAATCGACAGTGAGTGGTTAAACTGTAATGAGATTGACTCTCCGATCTTTCGCATGAATTTCCACAAATTTTCATGAGCTCACATACGCAAAAACAAATGAAATTGTTAAATTAAATAGAGAAAACTGGTCGTAGGTATTAATTTTATTCTGTTTGGCTTGCGCATCATAATTAATCTATTTATTTAAATTTGGAATGAAAAATATTCAACGCAGAAAATCATTTTCTCTGGTAATAATTTTACTCTTGAATAATTTTGAATAGTATATATTTTGCAGGGGTTTAAAGTTGATTTAACAGGTAGAAATGTTAATTGATATATAAATAAGGAATACATTAATGTTTCATATCTATAAAAGTGAAGCACCGCATTTTTAAGGATGTGCCACATTTAAGGAATGTGTGGCATTTTTATGGATGCACCATATTTTTAGAGGTGTATTACATGTTTAGGAATGTACCCAATCTGAAAAATGGACCACATTTTTTGGGATATGCCACATTTTTAGGTATGTGCCACAAATTTTTAGGGATATGCCTTATTTTCAAGGATGTACCGAATTTTTAAGGATGTACCACAGTTTTAGAGATGCACCACATTTTGAAAGATGCACCACAGTTTTCGGTATGTGGTACATATTTTAAAAATGTGCTACATTTCAGGGTTGTACCACATGTTTGAGGATATACCACATTTAAGGGATTTACGACATTATTAGGACATTTTTAAGGATCTACACATGTTTAGGTGTGTACAACATTTTAAGTGATGTGCCGCATTTTAGGAATGCGTTGCATTTTTATGGATGTACCATATTTTTGGAGATGAAGGGCCAAATTTGTAAGCCTGTACCATATTTTAATGATTTGCCACATTTTTAGAGATATAGGCTTGCGTATCATGATTAATCTGTTCATTTAAATTTAGAATGAAATATCATTTTCTCTGGTAATAATTTTTCTCTTGAATAATTTTTGAATGGTTTTATAAAGTTGATTTGAAAGCTATAAATGTTAACTGATATATAAATATGGAATAAATTAAATTTTCATATCTATAAAAAGTCAATAATATATATTTGCGGAAGTAATATTGACCTCGATTGAGATTTGAGTGGATGCTATTAAGAATAAGATCAACAGATCTCGACCTCGAAACGAAGAGTTTGTAAATATAATGCAATTGTTGATACTAAAATAACACCTTTATCAGTTTTTAAAAATATTTCAAAACATGCAAATATTTTCTACATGCTGATAAACAATATTCTTTTGAAATGTTCCTCTGATGCATTTTTTCTGGGACGAAATAAATTTCGAACTCTATGAAAAGTCACTGGATTCAACGTCTCTGGAATCGGAATTTTGAAATTAAGTTCCGGAAACTGCAAAGCGAGAAAAGGTTAACGGGTTTCAAAGCTTTCTCGTAAAAGATCAAGATGGATGGGAACTTTTTGGAAAACCAAAAAGTTGGCTCGTAAAGTTAATACGTGAACTCCCTCAGGTGGAACGAGTCGAGAATTGCATGGACGTCAAAGATGTAGCATTTTTCCATTTACTTGCATGTCTGCTTTAATGTAATGTTTCACGGGAAATTGAAGGTCTAGAGAATCCATAAAATTACCGATTTTGGTACAGTTGAATTTTCAACAAAATAATTAAAATTTTAACAAAATAATGGAATTTTCATCATTTTGTGGAATTTTCCACCCACAAAGATGCATTTTCAACTAAAGGGTCGAATTTTAAAATAAACATTTGAATTTAGGCCAAATAAAGTAACTTTTTAAGAAAATACTAGAATTTTCAACTAAATAATTAAAGTTTCAACAAAATAGTTAAGTTTTTAAGCTAAAAAGTGGAATGTTTTAGAAAACTGTCGACTTTTAAACGCGCAAAGATGAATTTTCAATAAAAAAGTTAATTTCCAATCAAGAAAGATGAAGTTCCAACCAAATATTGAATTTTCAACAACAACAAATTAATTTTTAACCAAGCAGTTGCATTTACAACCAAGTAGTTGAACTTTCAAGCAAAAGCGACGATTGTTTAACAATATAGTTGAACTTTCAACCAAAAATGGAAAAGTAACAATTTCAGTTAAAAAAAATTAATTTTTAACAAAAAGTAGTTAAATTTTTAACCATAAAGATGAACTTTCGAACGAAAAACTTTTTTAA
This sequence comes from Andricus coriarius, assembly GCA_932066315.1. Lineage (NCBI taxonomy): Eukaryota > Metazoa > Arthropoda > Insecta > Hymenoptera > Cynipidae > Andricus > Andricus coriarius. The sequence goes on along the minus strand of CAKNWT010285726.1, from coordinate 5,728 downwards.
ACAAAATAGTTCAAATGTTAACCAAGTAGTTTAATTTGAAAATAAAAAATATCAATTTACAACCGAAAATATAATAGTTCTATTTTCAGTTTAAAAAATGATTTAAAAAAAAAGTTGAACTTTCAACCAAAGAAATGAATTTTCAACTTGATTAATGAATCTTTAACTGGAATAGTTAAATTTTCAGTTAAAAAAAAATTAATTTTTAACCAAAAAAAAAACGAGTTTTCAAAAAAATAGTTGAATCCAAAACCAAATAACTTAAATTTTTTATCAAATAGTTGCATTTTTAACCAAAAAAGATTAAATTCATACCAAAAGAGGAATTTTCAACAAAAAGGATGAATTTTTAACAAAATTGTTGAAACTGCAAATAAATATTAAATTTTTCAACTAGAAGTATAATTTTCCGGAGGTAAGATCTAAAAAAAGGAAATAGAATTACAAGGAAATTAAATTATTAACAAGAATATAATATCAGGATGGCCGCAAACTTTATTTCCACTATTCCCTAACTTCTCCCTGACCAATATTGATCAAGCCTATTGAAAAATACAATTGGGGCCTTGACGGGGAAAACTTGCCTCGTATTCTAGTAAGGCCTTGGCGGGGCGCTAGTAAGGATACGAAAATTTTGTCTGAACCGTGTCTGATTGGTCGGCTTTATTTGCGAAAAATGCCTATTAGGGCACTGATGGGGAAAACGTCCCCGATGCTCTAATCGGGCTGTAATCGGGTTTAGTAAACCCCAGCATGATTCCAGATTGAAAACACCAACATTGTACAATAGAATTTAAAGCGATCTCCCCTATTTCTCAATGATACAGTAAAGTAGAAACTAGACATGCATGTGTATGTACAGCTAAACGTAAATACGATTGGGAAGGAAACTCCAAGTACAAAGTTGTAAAGTTTCAAAGTCCACAGTTCGAGTCAGCGGAATGGTGTTTACGCTGAATGTGAGAAGCGAGTGCGGAACGCAGGAAGTTGCCAGATAAACTTAAGGATCTCTTCAATCCAATAAACGTTATTGCCATCATAACAAAAAAGAAAATCATCACTAAACTTGGAATATGAAAAATAAAAATTTTATTAATCAATAAATTAAGATATTATACACTACCGGTCAAAATTGTGCGTCCACTTACGAAAATTGGATTAAAAAGAGGCTTGTCTTAGAAAGCGACTAACTGAGCGGAAAATTAAGTTAGAAAGATTTAAAAAAAATGATTTCAAAGCCTATTAAATTCCGCGCCGATTAAGTCCTGCTTGAAGTAATTTCCAGTAATAGGAGTCGAGCTAGCATGTGAGAAAGACCGTATTTTCCGTTTTTCACCTTATTTTCTGTTCTTAATTTCCACTCTGCATGCTTTAGACGAAAGAATGGAAAAACTGAAAATTTCGTAAATTAAAGTCTGGAGTCTCCTCAATTAAATGAGATCAAGAAACTGTAAAAATGTTCAGTGGTTTTCGAATAATCATAAAAAATGTGGAAGCATGCCCAAGACGAAAATCGGTTGGTCAAGCGGCAGTCCAGCTAACGCGTGGGAAATAAGAGACGCGTGGGAAATAATAGACGCGTGGGGATCGATTTTCGCTTTGGGCACGCTTCCACATTTATTTTGATAATTCGAGAACCAGTTAAAATTTTTCAGTTTCTTGGTGTCATTTTAAAGAGGAGATTCCAAACTTTAATTTAACCAAATTTCCATTTTTTCCATTTACTTCTCTAAAGCGGGTAGAGGTTGGAAGTTGGGAATAGAAAATTGGTCAAAAACGAAAAATAGGTCGCGCTTTCTCACATGCTAGCTTGGCCCCTATTATTCGAAATTTCTTCAAGCAGGGCTTAATCGACGAAGAATTTAATAGGCTTTCTGAACGTTTTTTTTTTAATCTTTTCAACTCAATTTTTCGCACAAGTAGTCACTTTCTAAGAGAAGCCTGTTTTGAATCCGATTATCGTAAGAGGACGAACACTTTTGACCGGTAGTGTAGATATCCGGGTATGACAAGTAATGAAACAAGTATTGAAGAACAATTAGCACAGAATTTCCTCTCAGTAATTTGACGAGTTGTCAACTTTCGAGCAGCATCCGGCTTTTTTCTAATGAGGAATTTTTCTCTTCATTTGCAGTGCCTGATTTTACGGACGGCTTCCGAATGGAACTTTCACCTTCTTGCGACAGAGTGAAATATCTCGATAGTTAATGATGTGAAAGTATGATTTATTTGGTCCTCATTATAAAATTAGTCTCAGTACATGAAAACACGTGTCAAACGTTACCTTAAGAGTTAAGAAAGACTCAATCAAGTTGAATCTACTTCGAGAGAGTCTAGGCAAAAAGTTAACTCCATGTAAGTATCATGAATCAATTTATGACTCGTGACTAAAATTTTATTATTGAGAAAGAATACATAATTTAATTATCTTTCAGGGTGAAAAAGAAACAGCATTTTCAAAATTAACCGAGTTTTACCTGTTTTTCCTTAACCAATTTTTAATTTTCAACCCAAAAAGACGAATATTCAACAAAATAGTTTAATTTTCAACAGAATAATTACATTTTTAACCAAACAATAAAATTTGTAAACACTCTGATCTTTGCTCTTTTAGAAATAATTAATTGTTTTAACGTGTTCCAAATCTTACCTAAATTATGCCTAAAAGCCACAGGTTTGTACTGCAAATTAATAGCTAAAGGATAACCCACAAATGTATACAATTTAGAGCAGCGATCTTGAATTCCGCTTGCCAAATGGAGAAATTCGAGCATTGCATCGACAATGCAAATATGTTTCTGAAAGCATAAAGCAAAGCCATTCTGAAACTATTACTGAATCGCGGTCAGAATTTGAAGTGAGCTTAGAGAACTTTAGTCTTAATGTGAATAGAAATTGAGTCTAGTACTTAAAATTGTGCAAATATATAGGGTAATGACATCATTAGTAGAAGGCCTTCCCCTTTCATTCTCACCTAACAATATTAAATAAAAAAATAAATCTTAAAGAAGAGCCTAATTTGCTTGAATGAAGTGAAAAATATACCTATTTGAACCAAAAGTGACAAAAAGTGACTAATTTTAAAATCAAAAAGAGATTAAAATGGACTAAAAGTTACTAAAGCGCATTAATAATGTAATTAATGTTCTTTTTAATTCAAAAGGATTCAAAAGAATTCGATGGAATTTGTAAGAATTCAAAAGAATTAAATGTAATTGGAGTGATTTTAGAAGAATTCAGGAGAATTCAAGAGGCTTTGATGAAGTTCATAATAATTTATGTGAATTGAACAAAATAAAATGATAAATAAAAACTTCCATAAAACTGAATAAAATGGGAGCAACTGGAATTCAGGGCGTATTCAGAAGAATGTAATTGAATTGGAAAATATTTTAGAAAATTCATTTATTTCAGTAAAATTCATAAAAATTCAAAATATATTTTTAAAAATTCAAGTGAATTGAAATCAACTAAAAAAATTCAAAAAATTGAAAAAATTAATTGAATTTATTAAATTTGAAGTGACTTTAGAAAAATTCAAGGGAATACAAGATACTTTTTATGAAATTCATGAGAATTTGAGTGTATTGAAAAAAGTTTTAAAAATCACACATTTTCTGTCGAATTGAATGAAATGGGAGTGAACAGAATTCAGACAAAATTTAAATGAATTTAAGTAAATGTAAGAAAAATCAAATAAAAAAGCTGATGTATTAATTAGAATTATAGTGAATTTAGAAGAATTCAAGAAAATCCAAGAGACTTAAATGAAATTTATAAGAATTTGAGTAACTTGAACAAAATTTAAGAAAACAGACAATTGTCGTCGAATTGAATAAAATGGAAGTAAACAGCATTCAGTGCGAAGTGAAAAGAATTTAAATAAATTGAAAACAGTTCAAAATAATTATTTGAATTTATTAACTTCGGAGAAAATTTAGAAAAATGCAAGGAATTCAAAAGAATTTGATGAAATGCCCAAGATATCAAGGTGAGTTTAAAGAATTCAGAGAAAAATAAAAAAAATTCAAGAGAATTCCAACTTATCCAAAAGAATAAAAAAATCAGGAAAATTAATAATAATTCAGGGCTAACTCGAAATGGATTCAAATTAATTGAAAACCAAATTTAGAAAGATATAAAATATTCCAGTGATTTCAGTAAAATTTGAGTGAATTTAGAATAATTTAAGACAATTCAAAAGAATTTGATAAGGTGCCTAAGAATTCAAGTCAATTCAAAAGAATTCAGGAGGAATTAAGAAAAATCTAAAGAAACACAAAGAATTCAAAAGAATTCAGAATAAATTAATATTTAATAACTCAGGGTAAATTTCAAATGAATTCAAATTAATTAGAGAAGTATAAGGACTGAGGTTGACCTAGTCTTCGTGGCTGACACCATCAGCCAAGTTAGCCAAGTCAGCTTACTTCTGGCGAGCCCTGGTGTACATTAAATTATTTTCGCTGCGCTTATAAAAATGGTTGAATAGCTAAATAACAAACTGTAAAATGTCTAAAATGCAGGTAAATGTATTTCATCTTTAAGCAACTTGACAATAAATTTTTACACAGCTTTGAATATGATCCTAATCTTAAATGCTCCACTATTAAAGCTTGAAAGTGTTAAAGTGGTACAACTTTAAATTTAGAATCCGTCTATTTTAGAAACAGTCAAACATGAACGCTTCTAATGATTAGAAAAGGAAAAATATGAGAAGTTTCTAATACCGAACAAGAAACGTGCTTGAATCTCAGCCAAAATATTTGTGCTGCCACTTTGCGTTTGTGAGAGACTGCAAGTGTACTGGGTAAGTGAGTAAGTGCACCAACTGTAAATAAATAGCGGGATCGGAGGAGACAGATGTTTCACGTATCCACCACTATGTTGTCTTGTAGGTCACAAATCTTGCGTACAATGTCGCAACAAAGTCTTCGAAAAAATCTCACTTTAATTTACAGATGGAAAGAGAAAATTTCACTTATTCCGAAACAGATTTATTACCTATTCATGAGCTTTAAAGCTGAGAACCACTTTTACAGTCTTCGCATTCCTTTACAGAAAAAGTCTTACTTTTATTTTATTTTTAATTTGTTTCACTAATCACTAATTAGGCGGTGTCTTTTATAGATGAAATATTTTAAAATAATTTCAGTGTAGTTTTTGTAGCAAAAATAACATTAGATATCACAGAGAGTCAGTCTTTAATTGTAGGTCAAACATTTCATTTATTTTATTACTTTGTTTTATTTTATTTATTATTCAAAACTTTTTATATCGCAAGTTTTCTGTAGTCATTGTTGTGTTTAAAAAATAATGTTTTAACTACCTTTGAAAAATCTGTTGAATACTTCAGCATATTCTACTGATAAAAATAGATAAGCAACAAATTCAAAAAGATCAGATTAAAAAATACATAAACAGAATTGAAAAATATTGTTTGATTATTTTTAAATGTTTTTTTATCAGTAGATATATTTTGATTAATTATTCTCATCAATTTTTTTAGTATATTCTCTTCAGTACAGAACCCTCAATTTATTCAAAATTTTTTGCTAAGTAAGCTAGAAAGAAATAATTTAAAAACACAAAAATAACTCTTGGAAACACCTACTTTCTCAGTTTTTTTTAGACGTTTAAATTTGTTTCTAATGTATTATTATCAGTTAAAAGCTCTCAGATGTTCAAAACATTGTTTAATGTCAGCTAAAACAGATTATAGCATAAA
>CAKNWT010285721.1:0-10954 GCA_932066315.1 Andricus coriarius | reverse complement strand
AATATCGTGGTTTGAAGTCAGCAGTGATTTTTAATAGCGCTCACAAGAGTCGTGCGCACAATTTCCGACGGTAGTGTAATTTTATCAAAATTCTCATAATGCATATTCAAATTGAAATCTCTTTTTCTCGTAATATCCAAGGAAGATAAGAATATTTTGCTCTCAAGATATGAAAATTATACATTAAGAAAGTGTAGACCTTTTCCATGTATTGACTCGGATCTGAATCTTTTTCAAGGCATAATTCTGAATTATACATATTATGCGAAAATTAGCAAATAATTTAATATTGCAGAGCGTTTGTCGTTATAAAAATTTGTAATAAACAAAGTGTCATGAAAATTTTGACCATATGGTTATATGGTTTTTATCTACCATTTCAAAAAAAAAGTAAAATCAATTTTGTATATTTGCGTTAAGATGTATCTCATATGAGACAAATCAAATCTTTTTAAAGTAATGAGTATCAAAATTATGCTCTAATTTCTAGCTATGTAATTAAAATGTCACTTTCTGTCTGCCAAAATTTTCATCACTAATAAATGTACAATGTTATAACTGTACTTAACTTTTCTTGACTATAAATCTTTATAATGATCAACGCTGTACGATGAAATTCTTTTTAAAGTAACAAAAAAAATGGAAAAAGGGCCGGCAGCTAGAATCGAGCCCAGACCTTTCTATTACAAATCCAGAGCGTTGCCGCCTGATCTTATCGGCAGTGGAAAGACTTTCGCAACGAAGTTTATATACACTGCATGGATTTTTAAAGCATTTTTTCTCGGGAATACCTGAGAAGCACATCTTATTATTTTAGCGCACATTATAAGTACGAAAATAACCTATTACTGGGAGGAGTATCAATCAAACAAAATTCCATAGGATTTAGTTCCCTTGTTAGTTCGTAAAAACTTATTTTTTTCTTCAAATAGTAAAAATCATCTTAAGAACTGTGAAATATTTGACTATTCTCTTAAAATCTTCGGAAATATTTGTAATCTTCTGAAATATTTTGAAACTCTTTGAAATTTTAAAATATGAGCGGCTAACTGCACGAATATAAATAAAAAATAACAATATACTGCGTAACCCTCCTAAACTGTACAATAATGTCCTCAAAATTGTACCCAAATTCGATGAGAGACGTACTGTCTAGTATTGCGGAATTTTATGTATACTTAAACCATTTCCAGCTTGTTCACCAAAATTTCCAGAATATTAGCCCCAGCGCTATGCTCCGTAATACTAGACAGTGCAAATGAAAAAATATTTGATCAATTAAAAAAAGTCAATTGCAATTTTTTTAACTCGCCTATTTATCAAATAAGACCAAAAAATTACAAATAAACAGGGGCACATATTTATCACATACTATTCTTTAACCCTACAAGACTTAGCCAAGATTTTTAGACGAAAGCCCAAGCGGTCGATAGCTCAGTTGGTTAGTGCGTGCGGCGTGAGTTAGGTAGTTTTAGGTAGGGAGGATTATAATCCTCAGCGATTACAACCGTTCAAGCGATTGATTAAATATGTAAGTAACAATATGTAATAATGAGTGCTTGTGTGTGCAGCTGTGTGATAAATTACGTGTAATAATAATAAAAATAATATCAAAAATAATTATTTTTTTTCGTTTTGCATCGGCTCCACTATAGATTTTTCGGAAATTTCCTACAAACTATGTGCGCGCCGATTCATGTTATGTCGCCTTGGTTTTTAAATACAAATCAAGTTTTCTACACATTTTAATAAAATAGTTCATCAAATCGTGTAATTAGTTCCGTAAAATTTAGAAAACTTATTTTTTCTATTCAATATTTTTAGCTACCAGCAGAAACAAAAATAACACATTATAAAATAATATTTCCTCTCTAAATAGCAGGCATGCTTGCAAACTAAATTCTGAATCCTGATTTCAGGCCTCCAAAGGAAAAATGTCAAGCCGCAACTATATCACGCGTAATGTATCACGCATTTTCCCTGAGCTTTATTACCATATTTATCGTCCGTGAGATAAGAAACTGATTAAGTACCTTGCACTTCGTCTACGTAATTACAAAGACGTTCAATGATATTTTATACGGTTGGGTGCAGTGAATAGTTAGTTCCGTATATAAACATTTCTTAACAGGCACATTAAGATAAGTACACCTGCTGCTTCTTATCTCGGATCCACAATTCCCAAGAATCCACCCGCAGTACCAAAACCACGATCCCAATATCGTCTGGTGTATGGGATTTCCCTCATTCCCTGATGCCATGAATCCTGAGAAACGACACTCGTTTGTATATAAAGACAACCAGAGACGGCAATGTCTATGTTTACCCTAGTAAATATCACCCTCAGAGGAACAAGTAAAGAGACCTTGCGCAAGATCATGACAAAATCGATGGGCCTCCACAAATTGGACCTTAACTTCTGATTGCCTATAAATTAGGGCATCAATATAAGTTTCGAGTTAACAACATTTTATGGAACATTATCTTAGCAATTATATTTACTCAGGGTTACTACAAAATCCCAATTTCAAAATTTCCCTGTCTTTTCCCTAACCGAGTTTTCATTTTCCCTGCCCATTACAAATTTTTCTTTCAGGTACAAAAACAACCTTACACCTAAAAGATCAATAATGTTCATTCAAAAAAATGTTTTCAAGTTGATTTTAAACACTTTTCTTGACAACAGTCAGACTTCAAAGCCTGCCAACCCGCATGCAACCCGAAAAATCCGCAATAAACCCGCCTTTAACACGGAATCAAACCACATTTACGAATTTTACAATAATTATTAGTTAAACCGCAATCAAATAAATTCTATTTAATTTTGATCACGTTACGCATTTTTACAAGCATTTATTTGACTTGCTCTTTAGTAATGTGTGTATGCCAGGGTCAAGTTTTGCATTCCAATTTTGACACACTTCCACATATCCAATAGGCATTTATGTCCTTTTTTTGAGTGCCAATATTTTGGTTTTAGGAGGGAAAAAAGGACGACGGAGGGATGGACGTACGCCTGACCGAAACTATAGGGGTTTCAACCCGGAGTTGCGAACACCGTAAAAAGAGTTTTAGTTCGATCAATCTTATGTTTACACAGCTTTTCATTTTTTTAAATTGATTGTGAATTTATTGTGCGTTTGTCGGGTTGTCACGAAAATAGATGAATATATTCTTTTGAATAAAATTAATATTCAGTGACATTTAAAATTCAATAATGAAATGCTTACTATTTCAAATCGGAATATATTCCATTTGCAACGAAATGATTGGATTTTCAAGTAAAAAATAACAGTTTTCTACAAAAAGAGTTGAATTTGTAACGAAAAAGTCAAGTTTACAATCCAAAAAAACAAATGTTTTAGAAAGCAGTTAACTTTCAAGCCCAAAAATATAAATTTTCAAGAAAAAAAATTCATTTTTAACCAAGAAAAGATTAATTTTTAACCACATGGTCAAATTTCAAAAAAAAAAAATATTAATCTCAAACAAATACAGTTGCATTCTTAATGAAATAGTTGAATCTTCAAGCCAAACAAAATAGTGTTCTTTTCAGAAAAATAATTAAATTTTCAACAATAAACTTGCATATTCTACCTACAAAGTTGTATTTACAACCGAATAGTTTAATTTTTAACTCAGAAAGATATATTTTTAACCAAATATTTAAATTTAAAAATGAGACAGATAAATTTTCAACTGAAAAGTGGAATTATTAAACTTTTATTTACAAAAAAAAATTATTTTCAAACCAAAACAAAAGTTTTCAACAAAATAGTTAAATTTGCAAACAAAAGAGATTAATTTTTAACAAAAAACTTAATAGTTGATATTTCAACCAAAAAATATGTTAATTTTAAGTCAAAAACAGTTTAATTTAAGTTTCTTTACCGGAAGTTCCTATGCCAATCTCTCCCCCGTGTTTCTGACAAAGGAGATGAAATACAAATCAAAGAGAAGAATTTTCGACAAAACAGTTGACTAGTTCTATTTCCAGTTAAAAATATAATTTTCAAGAGAAATAAGGAATTTTCAAAAAAATAGTTAAATCTTCAGCCAATAAAATGAATGAATAACAAGGTACTACAAATTTCAACCAGCTGTTGGATATTCAAGCAAAGAAGATGAATTCTAAACGAAAAATGTAATAGTTGAATTTTTAGCTAAAAGCGCTCAATTTTCAGCGAAAAATGAAATGGTTAAATTTTCAGTTAAGAGAAGTAATTTTCAACCGAAACAAATCAAATCAATTTTCAACAAAGTAGTTCAACAAAGTAGATGAATTTTAGACAAAAAAATATGACTTTTCAACAAAATAGTTGAATTTTGAAACGAATATTAGAATTTTTAATTATAAGAGATGATTTCGGAACCAAAAATATAAAACTTAACTTTACAATTAAAAAGAATGAACTTTCAACCAAAAACAGTTGGATTTTCTTATGGGGTTCTATTAATTCAGTTCTCATTTAGGCGAAAAAACGAGAAAAAGGGGAAGTTACTTGATAACGGAGGAAAAGAGGTATTCTAAAATTTTGTAAAGGGGGAATAGGAGAAAGAGACTGTTCAAGGGTGAAATAGAGCTTTACAAACTTCAACAAACTGTCTACCGTTGCAGGATTTACCCTTTTCCCCCTTTTCCAAATAATCTTTCTCCAAAGAGAAAATTTTTTTGAGCGGAGCATTAAAATTAGTCTGAAGTTATTTTTGATAAAAGTAGAGAAACTGTAAAATTACTTTTTTACGTGCACAATGAATCTTAGTTCATTATTCCAATCCTCAACGGTACTAAAATCTGGAAACAATTGACAACTGATTCTGTGCGGATTAAATTGGTGCAGCTTTAAAACATCCACTACGATAAACTGTGTATTTGCAGGACTAAAAAAGCTCTAACACAAATTACAATTCCTATCTTCACTTAAAAATGCGTATCTGCTTTTTTTGTAATTTGATTTTTTAACAACGCAACTGTATGACTCAATTAAAACTGGGATTATTCTGTTTCTACTGCTGTTCAACATTACAGTTTATTGAAAGGAGTTGCTCTAATTATCCAGTCTTATTATCACATACGTAATCAGAAACTCAAACGGAAAGTTAGTTTGTGAGAATTCGCTTTATGTCCCTGTGGAGTAAGAGATACAGAATGTAAAGTACCTTAACTTACGAGGTCCTAATGAGTAGTACTAGTACAATTACAGATCTGCAGAACGCAGTTCCTTCTGTTACAAATACTGCTTTTGCTCTTTGATTGGTGTTGTATATTTAGTTTAGAAGTAAAACTTTTATCCCAGTTTTGTTTCTCCATTCGAATTACCCTCCGATACTAAAAATATATATTCATATTATTCATTATTGCTCATTGCATTCAATATTTACTAGGAATATTTTTTAGTCACTTATCACATTTTGCACTTTTTTTAGGGTATGAGATCCAACATTATATATATATATTATATAATTTTATTATCATGATTTTTATTATAATATTATAATATCAGAATTATTAATATTATATTATTATTTATATATAATTATATATTATATAATTATAAAATATTGTATATATATGTGACGTGCGCCGAAGAAAGGGGGCTTACTCTGAAAAGTGAGATTGTTCAGGACGAGCGGTAGAAGTCGACCGGATAGACGCGACGAAATCTTCCCTCTCCACTTACTATGCATTCTCACCCACATAGCGGGGCGGCTCACGGACGGGGTATAGATGAGACGCGTAGATTGAAGTGGTGAGTGGTGGGAGGTGTTTCACGGGATCTCGAGCTCTCGAGCGAAAGCCCGATTTCTCGGGTCTAACAACTCAATTATTAGCAATAATAATCGATATTTTTTTTTTTTATATTTTTTTTTTGGTAGACATGGGAAATGTGAAGCGTGTCCTGCTGATGGCAGATTGAGTGTGATCTCTTTTTTCGAGTCGGCGCAACCAAGCGCCTATAAATGTAACAAGTGTTTAAAATCAATTTAAAAACATTTTTTTGAATGAACACTATCGATCTTCTAGGTGTAAGGTTATTTTTGCACCTGAAAAAAAAAATTTTTTAACGTGCCGGGAAAATGAAAAATCGGTTAGGGAAAACGCAGGGAAATTTGAAATTGGAATTTTGTAGTAACACTGAGTAAATATAATTGCTAAGAAAATGTTCCATAAGATTTTGTTAACTCGAAACTTATATTGATGCCCAAAAATAGGGCAAATCACTATCTCATGAAATAAAAGTGATTTAAAAACGACAATAACAATGTTATTCTCTCAGGTAGTCATCGTGGCTCAGATGGTGCCGTGATTGTCTTATGTTCCAATACTGCAGGTTCGGCCGCCACGCTGGCGCGGGTTCGATTCCCAAAGCAGGAAGCGAGGCTGGATCTGTTTTCAGAAAACTTCGTCTCTGCCCCTTGGCATACTAGCCCACAGATACCCTACAGTTTATAATTAACCCTATAGTACAGTCGCTAATGACCCTGGCAATTGATGCAAATATAAAATTTCAATTATTAAGGGCATGTGATACTTCAATCGGGTTCAGTTCCCCCGGGTTTTTGTCCACAAAACCTAAAATTTGTAAAAACTGAATTTGGAGATGCTATAAAATAGAATAACGGACGTCCCCGAACTCTTTTTTTAAGGGATAATAGCAAAAAAAATATATTCTGCTAAATAAAATTTTTCTGTATATGCACTATTTGGGGGTTAGGATCGGTTGTCAAGTCTCTATCATTCCGATAATGTTGGTATCTGTTGTACCGAGTGGCATAGAGGGCGTCCTAAGGAGCATAAATTAAATTATTTATGAAATATATTTTTTGGATTGCCTACAAACAAGCTTAGTTCCGGGACATTAGTTACTATGTTTTATTACTTGTCCTAAGTTTTCGACCAAAAATATTGTGTAGTATGGAAGTAAAGCTGCGGGGAGAATTGTAACACACATAACCTCAAAATACACACATATTTATCAAATTTTGCAAAATGAAATTTTTTTAATTATTCCACAACAGAAGAGTTCGGGGACGCCCGTTAGCATGTTCACTATCATTCCCCAAATGTTTAAGGCAAAATCTTTATTATTGTAGGAAAAAAGCCGGGGGAACCTAACACTGCTAAAATCGATCATTGTTTATGTATCACATGCCCTTAAAAAGAAATAGTACATTGCATAGCAAGGAGAAGAGCAGTTTCTTTTTATGGTGAGGGCAATGCTTTCGGAATGAGTGGTAGGTGGTAGGGCCGAAGGCCCGAGTCTATCACGAGTCTATCACGAGTCTATCACAAGTATATCACAAGTATATCACCATGAAAAGCCGATCTCTTCTATGTGGCATGCACTGGATTTTGTTTGGGTAGAGACATGGAAAATGTGAAGCGTGTCCGACTGATGACGGATTAAGCGTGATCTCTATTTTCGAGTCGGCGCAACCAAGCGCATATAAATGTACTGGAAAAAAATTTGCCCTTGACGGGAGTTTTGTTTGGCTGATGTTTCCGCCATTTTGTGTTTCTCGCTAAAAACATTGGTATATCTCTGCCTCTTTCCTGTTCTGCTCCGTTTACGCCACTCGAAAAGAGAGATGTTACGCTGAATCCGTAAGCAGTAGAACACGCTCATTTATTTTTGAATACAAAAAATCACGGAATTTAACGAGATTTTCAAAGCTTTTTAGAAACTTCACGAGATCTTAAAGAATCTCCAAAGGCTTCAAGCCATTATAAGAGATGTTAAGGCATTTTAAGAAACTTTGAAATGTTATAAAATAAATCACGGGACATCAAAGGATTTTAAAGGCTTTCACGTGATACCGAACTACTTTCACGAATTTTAAAGGATATCAGGGGATTTGTATGATATTTCGAATATTTGAAGGGATTTAAAGAGATTTCAAACATTTCAAAACATTTCAGGAAATTTCAAAAGATTGGCAAAGATTTTAAAGAATTGTTAGGGCTTTCAGAGGGTTTCGTACAATTTCACAAGATTTAGCGGAATTTCAAAGCCGTTTCGAATATTATAAAGGACTTTAAGGAATTCCCAGGATTTTTATTGAATTTTAAATGGAATTCAAAATTTTCCGGAGATCTTGTAAGATTTGGAAATATACCACAGAATTTCAAGGATTTTAACCGATTTTTAGAGATTTTGAAAGTTTTCGCGCGTTTTAAAGGATTATAAGGAAGCTTGAAGATTTCAAGCGATTTGAAGGATTTTCACAGTTTTTAAAGGATTTTAAAGGATTGGAAAAGATTTTAAAGCAAGTCACTGGATTTAAAAGGAATTTAAAGGATTGCATGCGATCTTGAAGTATTTCTACGAATTTTGATGCATATCAGTGGATGTTAATGAGATTTCGAAGATTTTAAGGGATTCAAAGAGATTTTCAAGAATTTCACTAGACAAAAGATTTGCAAAGATTTCAAAGCATTTTAAAGGATTTTAGCGAAACGGATTTTAAGAGATTTTGATATATTCGTACACGGATCTTAAGGGATTTTATAGATTTTAAAGGACTAAGAGATTTTTATGGGATTTTTAGTATTTCAAACGATTTCAAGAATTTTCACAGTTTTTAAAGGGACTTAAGGTATTCTGAGAAATTCGAAAACAATTCACTGGATTTAAAAATTTTTTAAATAATTTTATGCGATACTGGAGTATTTTTTCGAATTTTTATGGATACCAGTGGACTTTAATGAGAGTTCGAAGATTCGAAGGGTTTCAAAGAGATTTCAGAAGATTTCAGTGGATTTCAAAAGGGTTGTCGATGATTCTAAGGAGTTTCGAGAAATTTCAATGGCTTTAAAAATATTTTTATGGATTTTTGATATATTGTAAGGGATTTTACGTCATTCAGAAACATTCCCACGGATTAAAAAGAGTTCAGTGAATTTTAAAGAGATTTTGACGATTTCAAGGGATAACACGAGATTTCATTGAAGGTGAGCATCAGATATCAAGGATGATTCAACTCTTTGAATCTATATTTATTGAACATATGTAATATAAAATATTACATAATAAAAAAGAAATACACTAGACTTTTGATTGTAGCACGGGTTTAGTTCTGACCTTGGCTCGAATTGAAATTAAGCGAAACGTAAACATCAGGGCCGTGTCGTAATGTTGCGCAAAGTGACGCAGTTACAGTTAGGCCGATGGGGTACTGCGCTTTATCACTCTGCTACTGTCTTGCCATGCATGAGTGACCGCGGCACATCCCCCCGCAGTTCCTCACATCAACAGCCGTCACTGCCGTGTAATTCTCAGAAAGCTCGAATCAAAATTGCTACGATCCAAAGTCTAGTGTAAAACAAATAATTATATAATGTGTAAAGTAGTATAAAAAGTATCTTCAACAGCCAAAGCAGGTGTTAATTAATGATTAATAATAATAATTAGGGTTTTCACGAGATTTTATTAAAGGTGTGCACCAGATTTCAAAGGTGATTTAACTCTTCGACTCTTTATTTATTGGACGTATGTAATATGAAATATTATATAGGTTACAGGCAAAGTATATAATCCAGGCATTATATATAATGCCTGGCTATTTCAGGCAAAGTATGTGATCGAATGCATATTATATACATTGCCTAGGCATTTTATATAATCCCTAGGCAATATATATAATGCCCGGTACGAGGTAGGTAAAGTACATAATCTTGATTTTGAATATAATGACACAGTTAAAGAAAAGCATGATAAATTGACGAACACTTATTAGGTATTTTCACTTCAACCGTAAGCTAACTTCACTTCGTTGATTGCTGAGGGGAAAACAAGGGACCAAATGCACGGGATTTGGTCCATTTTTGCCCTATTTTGCTAATATCTTCGTAAAAACTAATTTTTTCTGTATAAGTGTATGAAAAAATAGTTTTTATTTTTTAAGATCTATTTAATGACATAATAAAATGATAATAATCATCATTCATTACGAAGATATTACAAAAATAAAGCTTTGTCCATGCATTTGATCCCTTGTTTTCCCCGCAGCAACCCTAGGCAATCAACGAAGTGAAGTTAGCTGGTGGTTGAAGTGAAAATACCTAATAGAATTCAACACACGTCTACTCGCTATTTATGAAAATGATGGAATACAGGAATGACATTTTGCTTGACACTAAACTTTGTTTTTTATACACAAACACATTTTTATTTAACAAAAAAGTTGATTCTTTTTTTAATTTTTAGAAGTGCCATTTTTCAAAGATTTTGGCATTTTTAAAAAAACGTCCTGAATCAGTGCAAGAAGAGGGTGGTCCAAAGTTATACCTGTACGTACGTCTCGACAAAGTAGGCGGAGAACGTCGGCAAATTTGTATGAGACCTTCGATTTTAATTACATGCCAGTTTGGAAGTAATTCAGATTAAATTGTAAATTTAAATTTAACTAAATTGTCATCGGAGTAATATATATTCATTACCTGAGTTAGGTCTGACATCACTTACAATGCCCGGGCCCATAAGAAAAATATACATTTTTGTAAATTTGATTCATACACGGAGAAAAATCTGTTGCGAGTATTGCATGGGAACGTTCTATGCGGAAAGTGTAGCACATGTGCCATACTAAAATCGCCTTGATTCCTGCAATTCCGATATGAGAATCTCTAGTCCGAATAACGCCGAAAAGCGATGCGAAGAAGGCATGCACACCGATGCGCTGAACGCACCAATACTACCATACTGAAAACGCACGGAGTAGTCCGTGCGAAAACAGTAAGGGTTCCGAGCGTTTTGAAGATTTTCGAACTGCGCATGTTTGCCGTTACCATAGGCTTCAAGCGAACATATGAACCGCCGGCGATCAAAAGGGGATACGCCCGAAACGCCGTCGTTTTAGTTGGCCCCAGGGTCATATTCTTTTTCAGGTCAAATTTTAATTTTTTAATAACATATTCCAATAGTAAATTTTATTGCGCATATTTTTAGTCCTA
>CAKNWT010285720.1:0-18617 GCA_932066315.1 Andricus coriarius | reverse complement strand
AATAAAAAGGTAGGGACTGAAAAATAGAGGATTTTGTCTGGCGAAAGAGTGAGAAGAAAATTAATGTTGATAGGTCGATGATTGCAAAAATATAATATATTTATATATATTATTATTATATTATAATAAATATAATATAAATTATTCAAATATCATGGTGTATCATGTGGAGACCGGGGGCGGAGCCCTTTATTACGTAAGTTTAATCTTCTTTAATAATATAAAGTTTGTGTATACATTTATCTTTTTCATAATTTATGAATTTCAATCAGCTTGGCAGGACGGAGTTTTACTTCTTTCAATGTTAAAGTTGCAAATATTATTATTATTATAAATCAGGAAGCATAATTTTTTTAGGGTTAAGATGGTTGCATCCCAATATGTCGAAGGCATTTTTTGATAGAGTTAGATTTTTCTTAATAGTCTGCACCGGGCTGTCCCTGTATATATTATCAGCCACGGATGCATTTATTTTTATTTATGAGAAGTTCTAGGCTCCGGAAGTTACGATCATGGTTCCTTAAAGCAATGCATCCCGACGCAACTAGAACGTGTACGTCATCGACTTCTGCTCCTTCTGCCCTCGAAGGTAAGCAAGAGCGTGAAATTTAAGCGAGATAACATCGTGCAACACTGTTCCTTGGAGTCAGGTCTCTAGCCGCGGATGACATTACGCGGCAGACGGGACAGTTGGGGATAAAGGTTTCACCTCTGGATACATTTTTAGAGTTACCAATCTTTGTAGAATGTTACGAGGAATAGTGTTGGCAGACCAGATGAAGTCATCTCAGAAGAACAGCTTTTTGTATCCGGTTCGCGATGGAATGAGCCTGACGCTGGCAAACGGGAAACTTGTTGAGTTGGCTAAGAAATGAAGCTCTCATACCTCCAAGACAGCAGATTATGAGAACTCCAAGACGGACTTTGTAGCCTTGGTACAGCCTGCTTAGCTCGAAAAGAAGTACTTGATATTTCGCCTGTTTTTCTTCCGCCTTTGCCGTGATATTACCATCGGCTGGTGCCGAGAAGTCAATCACGTAAATGATCCTGGTCTTTAGATCTTGGAGGACAATAACCACAGCGGACTCGAGTTCCGCCTGGGCGTATCGCAAGACGGGCAATAGATCAACACCATAGAAGGGCCTAAGATGGTAATATAACACTTTTAGAGCCGCATTGTGTCTCTCCGTGTACCTGTAACGTGCATACTTTGAGCATCCACTGAGAACATGTCGAAGTGTTTCTGGCTTTTGCTTGCAGGCTCGGCAGTTGGCATCGCCTACAAGTATATTCATTATGCGCTCGCGGTATACTCCGATCTGAATCCAGCAGACTTGAGCAAAATTTTGGACGGACCCATCGAGAGCTCTTCTCTACTTATAATGCCGTAGAATTTACCCTGAAGGGGTTTGTCAGCATGTTCTCTTAGTAGAAGCGTATGTTCTGCTTCCTGAACACGACTTTTGAGCACCAAAGGTGTTGAAGATTCTAGACAATGTGCAGTGTCGCTGGAATCAAATGGGAGGACAAGCTCCTCTGCGGCCCTATCTGCTGCACGGTATAGAAACGCCGCAACATTGACGACTTCATGTTGATGTATGAGACCCCCTTTATCTCGAGGAAGGTATATTCGAGGTACGGAAGATCTAGGATGATGACCTCGATGGATTGTCATCATCTTCCGAGTGCTTCGTTCAAGTTGCTTCAACTCATCGACGTTCCATTTTACTGCACCGAATGTGTAGAGCAGTATAGGAACGGCCAGCATATTGATAGCCTGAATCTTATTCTTTCCAGATAATTCGGAAGCCCAAGTTTTTCTCAGAATTCGGCGATACCTTTTTTCAACGGCCGTTTTTAACACACGGAGATTTCGCGTTTCCGCTTGCGGTATTCCAAGATATGTACATGTTTCTCCATAACCGAGATGTTGAATGGTATTTCCGCCTATGAGTTGAACATCCTGATCGTCACGCGATGATGTAGTTTCTAGTCTTCCTTGGTGGAGGTGGACGCAGGCACACCGGTCCAGTCCCAAGCTCATGCCAATCGCTTTAGAGTACCTATATTTACCGCCTCCACAAGGATGTTAAGGCGCTATTTCGATGAAGCAAAGAGTTTAAGGTGGTCCATATATAAAAGGTGGTTGACCTTATATTCTCTTCTGTTCGGCGGGCCACATAGTTATCCAGAGCTTTTTCCTCGGAGTACAATAGATAGAGGCAAGAGGGAGATGCAGAAAAGTATCGGACTTAGAGAGCCTCCATGGAAGACCACCCTCTTACATGTGGTAGTGACTTGTCTTTTGTCAGATGCTATGACAAACCCAAGCCATGGACAGATTGCGTCGATACCTGATCGAGTCCGGAGTAATACACCTGTCTAGTAACAGGTTCTCCCTGAATCCTGCCAAAGCTCTCTTTCATCCACATTGTTAAACTATTGCAATCCGTACCGACTCGATAGATGTTAATATCCTCACTTTGAGGATGCCAGTGAATAGCTTGAAGCTTGTGTTTAAACAAGCTATGGGCCTGCAGTTCTTTGGACTTGAAAATCTCCGGTCTCGCGGATTAATACCGTGCTTCCTTCCACTAGTCACTGCGGTATGGGTTGTTCTCCGTTCAAGAAAGTAGTAAACATACGAGCTAAATGTTGGTGCGTAGAAGTCAACATCTTCCACCAAACGTTGTTGATTTTATCTGGCCCTGGCGCTAAAAAGTTCTTAGTTCTATCGATAACTTACTTCTTTTCTTCAGCAGTAATTAGTGGATACTCTTCCTCTGGACCTTGAAACCTTTGTCTTTGGCAAAAGTTACGAAAGAGTGATATATCTGAAGCGTCTTCATTTAGCTGATAAGAATCTCCATATACATGCTCCCAGAAGACTTGAATCTCTTCTCGACTAGGCGGATTTTTAACGGCGCGTGGCATTTTATTGAACAGACGAGAAGGATGAGTAGAAAAGGTGGAATTTTCCTGAGTGCACTTTACGCGCCGTTTAAGACGCTGTTTCGATGTTGCAAGAGATCTTATTTTTTGCGTCCAGTGATGCTTGATGATCAACAGTTTACACTTGTTCAGCTTGTGATTTGCTATCCTTAAGTTTCGAGCAAGTGCCCTTACTTTTGAAATGAATTTTTTATTTGACGTACTATTTCCTCTGAGAGAGGGATTCGTGGTAGAGGCTTGCGAGAATCTCTCCTCTGTGACGTCACAGAGGAGAGATTCTACCACCTCTACCGCCACTCCCGTTCTCCAGTAGAAATAGAGGTGGACGCGGAACATGTGTTCCCGGCGGGAATTTCCCTTAGCTGCGCATCCCTGTTGTAGGACATAACCATTATAATAATAAGCTAAAAATATTTCGTTTCTCGAATAAACTTATATCGTGTTTTATAACGTTTACCCTAATAACATCAATAGGGACAATGGATATAATACCAATCCGATTTGGCTTCTCGTTCTCCCGGGTTTTTTGAAAGAGACTTGATTGGCCAATCAAGTTTGAACAGTCCCCACGTGGGTCACTCTGGTCAATCACAGGCATCGTGAAGATTATGTATAAGAACAATATAACCTGAAACTTCATTTCCAGGTTAGCCCTGAAAAAGTGAACTCAAATGTTCACGAAACGTCGGCAAGATTCGTAGTTTTGCACACGATTGAAACCCGAAAAACCTCATTTAAGTTTATTACAATGCATTATTGTGAAAGCATTAAATCTATTATTAAAGAATTGAGAGAGTGAAAGAGTTTACTGCACACATGTATACAATGGAATCCATGCCCAGTTATGGCAAAGGAAGCTTTCATGAAAAAAAAAGAGATGACAACAATAATAGAAAATAAGAAACGCACCTGCCTCAAGATCAATGCAAACAGTCAACCGAGAGAGGCAACAAGAAAAGAAGAGAAAAATCTTGTGTCAACTGCAATGAACCGGGGCACATAATATGTAAAGATTGCATTAAACAAGAAGGTATAAACGCAGCAGAATTGGATAGTGTAAACATCGACATACCGCCAAAAGAATCCAACACTGGAGTGAATTCAGTGGAAAATGAAAAGAAAAACAGCGAATTAGTGAACGCCTACATCAAGAACAAGTAAGTGAAGTGCCTTTTAGATACAGGGAGTTCACACACATTGACACGAGAATATAAAGCTGACTCTTGTAAACTGAATTAAAAAAAAATTATCTACCGGTGATCCTGATCAATTGGATAGGGTAAGCACTACAAGTGAGTAATAATGCAAAAATTAAAATACAAGTCTTGGAAGCATCTGCCAAATTATGCGCAACAATAGTGCCAGAGAGTAGCATGAAATATGATTTGATTTTGGGACGAGATTTTATGAACCAACCTCATATCAGAAACAACAGTGATGTTGGGCCACCTAAATAACAACGCCCGACAGGAATGTATGCAGATCTTGAAGGAATTTTTGGATTGTGTTGCATTCTCAATGCGTGATATGGGTAAGTGTGATTTGGTTTCAATAGAAATAAAATTCATGTCCGATGAACCCGTAGTATACAGACCGTACAAACTGCGCGAGAACGAGAGAAGAATACTCAGAGATTTGAATCAAGAACTATTAGAAAACGGACATCATTATCCCTTGAAAAACTATTGAAGAAGGGTTGGACCGACTAAGACAAATTTTTGAGAAATTGAGAAGTAGTGGGCTAACGGTTCGACTGAGCAAGTGTCAATTCCTCCGTACTGAAATAGACTATTTGGAACGAGAGATCGGTGAACGGGGAGTAAGAACAGGAACGAAGAAAATAGAGGTAGCAGGAAAAATGGCAAGGCCAAAATACGTCAAGCAAATTTGACAATTCATGCCAGATTCACCTGCAGAGACACCCCGTGGTGCTAGGACGAGGAACAACAGCAGGCGTTCGAGACCGTGAAAAGAGAGTTGTCCTCTCGACTAATCTTAGCCTTATATGACCCAATGATAAAAACCGAATTACACATGGATGCCAGTTCTCTAGGGGAAGCCGGAATTCTCATTCAACGAGTCGATAGAAATCAAGAAAGGATTGTTGCGTATTTCAGTCAACAGACGACAAAAAAACAAAGATTCTATCATTCCTACGAGTTGGAGACTATGGCAGTTGTATTGTCGATGAAACATTTTCGTACTTATCTACTACCGGAAAATTTTAAGTTGTCACAGATTGCAACGCATTAAAGACCACGTTCTCAAAAAAGGATTTGATACCAAGAATAGGCCTTTGGTGGATGGAAGTCCAAGAATATGATTTTGAAATTGAATATCGACCAGGACCTAAAATGCAGCATGTTGATGTTTTGAGTAGGAATCCGATAGAAGTTGTAGAAATTAATGCTATTGATTTGACTGAGGGTGATTGGACAAGCGCTGCTTAGCTGCAAGATGAACAACTGAGTACTAGTATCAAACGATGGGTTGTTCCGCGAGCAGCCAGGATGCAAATCTGCAGATTATGTCACGACAGCAGTGGACATCTAAGAATAGAGAAAACACTGGGAAAAATATCAGAAAATTATTGGTTTGCTGGCATGAAACAATTTGTGACAAAGTATGTTGGAGCATATCTGGAATGCGCCTATAGAAAATAGAAGATCACGAAAAAGCAAGGAAAACCGAACCCGATACAAAAAGAACCGATCCCTTTCCACACTATTTATGTAGACCACATGGGGCTGTTTGAAACAAATAACAGGGACAATGAACATGTATTCGTGATTGTTGACGCATTCACGAAGTTCACTATTGCCGAGCCTGTGAAAAGTACGCGTATGAAAAGGGCGGTGATAGCTATTATGAATCTGATGTATTTGTTTGGTGCACCAACCAGAATCATCAGCGACAGAGGCATCGTTTTGACAGCAAGGAGATTTAAGATTTTCTGTGAATCTTACAACATCAAACATACTCTAAATGCAGTAGCTACTCCAAGAGCCAATGGAAAAGTAGAGAGATATAACAGAACCATTTTTAATGCATTGTCTCCAACAGCAGCATGTGTCGATTACATATGTCGCCACCAATACTGCGAAAGCAGTATTGGTGGCGGAAGTTCAAGCTGATTTTGAGAGGATTGACTTAAACAAATTCAGGCAAAATATGTCACAGTACATTACAAAAGACCAGAAAAATCAATAGAAGCGCTTCGAAAATCTAGAAAAGAGGCAGAGCGGTTCCAACAAGGACAAATGTTGAGGTTGAAAATCACCAGTGAATCAGCCAGCGGAAGCAGCAAGAAGTTGCTGTTAAAGTTCAAAAGTCCTTTCAGGGTGATGGAGGTATTACCTAATGACCGATACATGGTGGAGGACTTGTCAGAAGGTCACAGACTAGCGAAGACAGTGGCTTCTGTGGATCATATCAAGCCGTGGCTCACGTATCAACATTAGGTCGACGATGAAAGAGTTGGTAATTGAAGATACTGATAGACGAGATATAATTGTGTCATGGGATTCAGTTACAGATGCGAGAAGCCCTTCAGGGTTGAGCATTAAGCAGGGAGTCACAGATACAAGAAACTCCCTGAGTTGAACGTCATGTGATTGGATGAAAAGATACAAGAAATCCTGTTTCTTGAGTATCGCATGACAAATCCACAGATGCGCAAGGCGCTGCAGAGTCGAGCATCTTGACTTGCATTAGAATAAATTAAGGCATGAAAATAAATGGGATCGATGGGATCGAGATTGCAGAGAGGAATGGAGCAACCCAACCGGACGCATCATCTAGTCTTACTTTAAATTTATAGAAACATTGCATGGAGAATAACTTGAGATAGATATTATTTGAAAACGTAACTAATTTATTCATTGTTCGCGGATTTATCAATCTGGGGTCATATTTATTGTTTCAGGTTGGCCGAATATAAGAAAAATACCGCAGAGATGAACATTTTTCTGTGTGTACTTGTGTCTCGGAAGCAACCGGAAGTGAGTATATTTCATGTTGGAAGAAAAAGTATAACACGTGCGCTTACGGTACTCGCCAACTTGATGCATTTTTCTCGAAAGCCTTTTTCGAAGTCCCAGCTTTAAAAATGCCCTGACGACTCGACTTTGAACCTAAAAGGTTCGTCTTGGGCTTAAAATACTGGGAATCCAGAAAGATAATTATTCACTCCTCAAATCTCTTAGAAACTGAAAAAAGACCTGTGCGCTCAAAACGATTTACTGACCTGTATTTTCACAACACTTGCTTACTTTAAAAACTACGAAACTATTTCATAATTACACCTGAATAATCCTAAATTTTATCTGGAATGTTTGGAAACGATATAAAACTTTCGTTCAGTTATATCGCTTATATCCCTTAAATTTTTTCCGTGTAATGAAGGTTTCCGATTTAATGCCAGTAAGCCAAGATTTAGTCTCACTATTGCAAAAATTACTATTGTCAATATTAAATTTTGAAGTTATCAAGTTTATTGGAATATAATAATAAATGATTAAGTAATTTTACTTATACCAACAACAAAAATTTTGTTATACTCCCAGAAGAAAGCAATGCTGGCGGCAATCGAACACGGGTCCCCGGGGCAGCAGAACGGAGACTTTTTCCTGTGGTAAAACAAATGATGAGATTTAGGTGTTTCATCATCCCTACACCGAGAGAACATCCTTACTTTCTTCGTATGATCTCGTCTCACGCTACGTTAGCATGGACTATATCTTACTATGACAGTATACATCCATACTAATTTGGTAAGGAACCACACTAAATTGGTATGAATGTATACTGTCATAGTAAGATATAGTCCATGATAACGTAACGTGACACGAGATCATACGAAAAAAGCAAGTATGTTCTCTCGGTGTATAAACCTCAGCTCATATGGCGTCATTCGGCAGTGAATTTCCTATTTTAAATGGAAATTTTCGCAAATCACTATATTCAAGTGTTTTTTCTCTTATTGCACCTTCCTCTTAAAAATGGTAATTTTTCTAACGTATATTTTACAACTGCGTTATTTAAACTGCTAGTTATTGCAACTACGGTTTATTATTTATTTTGTGAATATCACTTTTTCCTAAGTCCAATTATACTAAATTCCATGGCTGTTTTTATATGAGACAATGATTTGACAGATAGTGCCAATAAAATTTGTGTAGAAAATAAAAAAAATTTTTAAATAACTAAGTAATTGTCCATAATATACGTTTAACATGAAGTTTTCATCTTATTTGGCCAATGAGCACTGCAGTTTTGTATAATATCAATGGGTCCTAAAATAAAATACGCAACTCACAGAAAATATTTTGGTTAAACGAACAAAATTTTCGTTTAGTTGACCAAATTCGTTTGCTTCAATCAATCAAAGTTTTGGTTTGAATCGTTTTGTTGATTTTAGAAGATATTAAATTGATTTAACAAAATTTTTTGCCAACATCTACCAAATAATCAAGGAGAGCATTTTACTAGAATAAAGCAAAAGATTTGTTTGATACAACCAAAATATTTTGTTGAAAGCATCTTAAGCGCGCCTAGGGCGTGTGATTTTTCTTTCTCGCGCTTCGCGCTTAATATTATATTTATCTCGCGCTTCGCACTCAATAATGTATATTCCTCGCGCTACGCACTCGTTCTTTGTATTTCCTCCACAGTCGTGCGTAGGCCTTTTAAAATTAAAGGTAAAAGGATCGACAACTGTAATTTGGTAATTGTGAAATCTCTTTTGTTAAAGCTCCTTTGGCTTTGACGGAGACATTCTCATCATGTACCTCGTGCTTTGCACTCGATTTTGACCAAAACGTGATTTATGCTTATATTATATTTTATATTAGATTATGTTCAACTCTATTATATGAAATGTATATTATATTAATTATGTACCTCGGTCTGGGGCTGCTTAATTAGATATTACAAAATAAAGTACAAATTTTATTTTTCATGCTTACTTTAATATTTGCTCCTTATTTTCCGCTAATTTTAATTCTGAGCTACCCTGAAAAATGTATCATTTCAATAAATGTATATTATTACAATTCATAATATGCATTGGTATTGAAACAAAAGTATTTTTATTGTCTGGTTTTTATAATTAAAAAAATGCGCATCCTTTAAAAAAAAATTGTTATCAAACATTTTATTGCAACTTGTATCGTTTTTCCATCAATTTAATTTCACTATTTTGAATGTTATATTTGACCATTAAAACAAAAACTACGCGTCCTATCAAAAATGTATTGATGACAAATTCAGATCAGTTTTTACGCTTTTTTGGGTGTTTAATTTTTGTCTATTCATTTCTTTCATAGCTTGTGTCGTTTGTTCAAAAATTTAATTTTTTTCATTTTTAATGTCGTTTTGTACAAATAAAACAAAAACTACGTGTCATATTAAAAAGTGATTCATAAGAAATTTGTAGACCTTTGCTGGTGCACAATTTTTGTTAAATCATTTTTTTCGTATCTTTCATAGTTGAACCGCAAAATTAAATTTTTTATTTTTCATTTTTTTTGTGCGATCAAAATTAGAATTTTCTATTTTTCAAAAAAATTCAAAAAATTGTTATAATAATCTTGTAGGGCTTTCAAAAAGCAAGTTTTCTCTTCACTTGACTTTTTTTATATCGTGCGTTGATTGACTTAAAATGTTCATTTTGTTTGTTTTTTCGGATTTTGAGAATGATATAACTCTGATAATTTTCTTTTTATCTAAAAAAGACATGCAGAACAATTGTTCGAGTTTCCGAGTACTATGAATAACCATACACATAGCTGGTTAACGAACTCGTTCTTTCTTTTTGGGCCTTAAAAAATTGTGCCAAAGCACAATCGAATCTGTTCAATCTTTCGAAAGCTATCGTGCCTAGACGATACTACAGACTACAGACTACAGACAGACGGACAGACAGACACCTTCGTGAAAATATTTTTTTTTTTTTGACTGATGGAGCCTCAGAACGTGGAGATTTGATGAAAACCGACTATGTCAAATTTTACATAAAACCAATACTTTCTCATCAGGATGAGAATGTAAAAAACAGTACGATTTTTTGAATCAAATAAACAAAGGATCCAGCACAATTTACATTGCATATTGCTTGCCGTGTTATTTTCTAGTTTTGTGATATTTAGTAGTTTAATAAACTACTAAATAATTCACACAAGGTGACACAATTCCATTGTAAGCCATTTACAATGTAAATTATGCTGGGTCGTTTATGGTTAGCTGAAGTACAGGTTTTGTATAAATCAACCAAACTCTTGCCTTAGACCAGCAGAAACACTCATTTGAATTAACTAAAATATTCTCTTAGACAGAGTAAAATATTTGCTTGAATTAACCAAAAGTTTTACTTGGCCCAACCAAAATATTTGCTTCTATCAACGAAAAGATATGGTATCATCAACCAAATTTTACTAACCAAAAAATTTTCTTAGGTCAAACAAATATTTTGTTGTCCATATAATAATAATCATATTCTAGGATTGATTCAACCAAAATTTGGTTCGTTCAACTAAATACTTTTCTGGGTGTATCTAGCGCCGTGAGTTGCGTATTTTATTTTGAGACCCATCGGTATTATACGGAAACCTAGACTGTTCTTCGTAGATATAAAATGACGTAGACAATTATTTCAAAATACATATATAGAATATACAATTGACCACGCATGACATCATAAGGTATACTGCTGGATGGGCACCTGGTTTCTCATTTTATTTTGCGCAATCGAAATTAAAGTAATTTATGTCACTCTTACGATATTTTTCTGTTTCTGTGTCCTCAACTAAAAAAAAATATTATAAAATATATAATGGCCAATAACTAGCATTCTGTCCCTAATCAGTGAGAGTAAGTTGGTGTACTCAGAAAACAATTTGGTTGAATCGAAAAAATTTTTGTTGGTTGAACCATAGAATATGGTTATTATATGGATAATTAAATATTTTGTTAACCCAACTAAATTTTTTGGTTGTTTAACCCAAATCTTTTGTCAGATGGAGTGTTTAGTTGATACAACCAAAACGTTTTGCTGGTTGAAACAAATGGTTGTTGATTCAAACAAAATTTGTTTGTTTGAACCAAATTTTTATGTATATACAAGAGAACAGTTTTTTGGTTCAAGACATTTTATTTCTGAGTATAGAAGGGCACGTCTTTCTTAACACTAGAAGTACCGGGATTCTCTGCCACCTTTGGTTACCACGAGGGGTCAATTGACCCCTACCTGCGTTGGGTGTCAAATAATGATTTTAAACAGTTTCTACCGTCAAAATTTAATGATAGAAGTATGCTATATTCATACTACATCGTCAATATAAGTCAAGAAGAGTGGTGAGTTCTGAAAAAGTACAACAAAGGAGTGAAAATGCGTACCTCAGCGTAGTCCTACCGACTTCGCTTCTGCTGCTACTGCAACAGCAAGCTAAAGCGTTTGGTGCCGCTGTGCTCCCCGATCCGAGTATACGCCGTAAATTTCAACTTACTGCAAATCGACTGTCCCGAAAAGTAAGTCACTAACAAAGTTTTCCGTACACAGAATGTATCAACTATATTTTTAAATGGAGATACGACACGCTAGCGAAGCATAATACAGTTGATACGATCTGTTTTCGAAAAAATTGGTTAGTGACTTATTCTTCGGAACAGTCGAAATGGGGTTATTTCTAGCGCTTTACTATAAACGTAGAAAGTTATACACTGGTAGTAGAACTGATGGTCCGAAAATGTTTTTAAGCAAAGTAAACGAAGAACCGACCATAAATGCAAACTCCAGCAGGCAGTATATCATCTATTTCCTGTTAAATAGAACAGCAGTAATAGTATTGAGGATCAGAAATATCACACAGACGTTATAGAAGCGATATAAATCAGACATGCTGCGAAGAAGTGGAATAAAGTAATGAAATACCAGCCAAAACGCTATAGGGGTCAATTGACCCCTTCCGGTAACCGACTATAAAAAGTCAATTTTTTTTTGAAGAGCGGATCCAATATTTCCGAAAAAATCGTCAAATACTCCTATTTATAAATAATTGAAAGTCACAAAACGCCATCTCGCTGCAAGCAAGCGCTGCGGAGATTTATCACTTCAAAAATCGAAAGGGGTCAATTGACCCCTGCCGGTGCTTCTAGTGTTAAATTTATTACGCGCTAAATGTTGTGATGTTGGGCATAGCAAGCATGACAATAATAATTTTTGGAGTGAATGAGAAGTTTATAGTAGTAGGCGAATAAGAACATATTATGAAAGTATGAAACAGAAGAAGAATCAGAAAGAGTAGAAATGCAGAAAAAGGGAAGAGGAAGAAAAATAAGACATAGTAAAAAAAAGAAAAAAAGAAGGAAGTAAGACTCAAGAGTCAAGGGCCCCGTTAGTAGACCTTCTGGTCACGCCACCGTATACCCTGAGAACATTTCCCGCTGCAAGCTCGGTGACCTCCAGGTCATCTGTGGTTCTGAAACGTTCTATAAGTTTCCAGAGACCAGGGACGGGAGACGGGTTATGATTGATAACGTCTAATTACTAAAAAGGATCTTGAATTATCCCTAAATTAAACGCCGGCGCTCTTTTGCCTGCTGGCTCTTCTCGTTTATGCACTCAGCCTCTTTCACTCGAATCTACCAGAGATTTATCGAATCATTGCGGAAGCACAGTTAACTTCGAGATTATCATCGTTTATCGTAACTCATTACTAATCAGGTCCAGAATTAAACCGTCTGGTTCGCTTTACTCTAGTTAAGTCGATATTCTGCTAGAAAGTCGTGACGTACACGCAGGACGCTTACTGTAAGCGATAAATATAATTCGACCTTCAAATACAATACCCGCATAATGCACAATTCACAAATCCACACCCCCATCGGCTATGTAACCAATGAGAAACATCGAGTCGAGTGGAGGGTTCCAGTCTGTTCCAGTTAGTCACGTGACTTCAATGAGGGTTGGTGTTACTGCCATATGAAATCACGAAGAATCGAGTGCGCTTTGAGCGTGGGAAACTGATGTGGAATCAATGAAATAAAGTGTTAAATACATTTGTGTAGCATGTATTTAAATAAATTTTTGTCGAGAAGTTATTTTTACATAATATACGTAGAATCGTTTGAATCAAAGAAATATTTCTTTGACCTCATATCCAAGATAAAATTTCTTTGATTCAAACAAACATTTTTCTTAATGTATAATTTGACTTATACACGGAGAAAATTTGTGTGTTAAAGTTTGCATAATTTAGTTCGGTAAACGGAGGACATTACGGCATTACATTAAAATTTCACTTTCAGTTATGTAAAATGAAATACGGTAATATTTTATGCGAAAATATGAATTATTAATATAAATTCATTAAAATTTAATTCGCGATTCAGTAAGAAATAATACAACGAGATAATAAAGATTACCTGACAGTTGGGTAAAATGAGATGTCGATTACCTACCAGTTAGGTAAAATCAGTCGAACTGTTATGTACAGTTTCAATCATAGAAAACAAAGTCTACCTCTCTAAATATGTGAATTCTACATCCCAGTCATGTAAAATTTGATGCCACAAACAGATTCTGTGGAAGGTCATCCACTACTACACACATACTTACACATATCATACAATTCATAAGTGTATTGTTGGTACGATTAACGCGTTCTATGGCTAACAACTAAACCTCACGGCTAACCTAACACTTCGAATATCGGGGACAAAAAGTCTCGGCTAAAAAGTTTTAGTACAAGTACGTCAGGGCCGTTAAAAAAAATATCTGGCCCCCGTTTCATCGAAATTCGTTATTGTAACATTTTATTAATTGGCGGGCTTATAAATTTGTATAGGAAGTAAATAAAAACATTGGATAATTTTTTGTTTGCAATTTTCTATTTGAAATTTTCTAACATTGAAACTTTGAATTATCTAATTTTAAATACTTTAACCTTTTGCTTGGTCTACTTTTTAAAAATAAGAGAACATTACGCGTGCTATGCGCGCACTAATTACCCTTTCTTTAGAAAAAGAACTCGGTTCATTTTCCAACATTTTGTTATAGATTTTACAGAAAATATTATATTATTTGAGAACGTTGTACATGATTTACAGAAGTTTCCTTATTGTAGCAAGGAAATTCCTTCAGTGAACTCAATATGAATGACAACTTTTTCCACTTACTTAAAATTCTTTCTTTTGGTGCAAATTTAGTTTTTTTATTGAAAATAATTTCTTTTTAACTCAAAGTCAACTCAATTTTGTTTTGAAATTTTTCTATAGAAAAAATAAAATAAATAAATAAATAAATAAATAAAATAAATTTCTTGAAAAAATAAATACTCCTACGAAAATGAAAGTTATTTGCTTAAAAACTTATTTCTCTATCTTAAAATTTAACTAATATATATTTTGTTGAAAATTTATCTTTTTCAGTTAAAGATTGATGTATTTTGATGAAATTTTGTCTTTTTTTTGGTAGAAAATTAACCTTTTTAGTTAAAATTCATGTATTTTATTTGATTTTATTTGATAAAATTGATTTTTTAAACTAAAAATTCAACTCAATTTCTTTTCGAGATTCTTTTTCATACAAATTTAATGTTTTTGGTAAAAAATTCAGTTTTTCAGTGGAAAATTCATTTTATTCGCTTAAAAACTCATTTCTCTAACTGAAAATCAAACTATTCTATACTTTGTTAAAAATGTATGTTTTTTAGTTGAAAATTCATCCATTTAGTTGAAAATCTATCTTTTTTTTCCTTTCTGGCTGAAGAGGCAACTATTGGGTTGAAAATTCCATTAAAAATAAAAAATGTTGATGGAAAATTTATGTATTTTCTTAAAAATTATTCTTTTTTGGTAGAAAATTAATCTTCTTCGTCGAAATTTTCATTTCTACATTTGAAAATTATTTTTTATATTGAAAATTAATTTTTTTAAACAAAAATTTAAGTATACTCCATTTTTTGAATTTCGGTTGAAAATTTATTTTACTTCTTCAGAAACTTATTTCTCTAACTGAAAATTAAACTATTCTATTCTTTGTTTTAAATGTATGTTTTTAGTTGAAAATTTGTCTTTTGTTAATAGAAAATTCATCTTTTTGGTTGAAAATTTACATAATTGGTGAAATGCTTTTTTTGTTTTTTTTTGAAGATGCATTGTTTTAGTTGAAAGTTCATTTCTTTAGTTGAAAATTGAACATATTTTATAGAAAATATGTTTTTTTTTCGAAGTTCGAAGTCAGTTGTCCAGTGCCGTCCGATGTTTTTTCATCACCCGCATCTTTATACGTCAATTTTTAAATACATTCTACTTTTATTTAGTGATTTAATATGTATTATTAACTGAGAGAGAAGGATAGTCTATATATTTGAATATTTTCTCAATTTCTACCATATAAACGTTTTTGGTTGATTTTTGCCCCTTTTTTCCCTCATTTTTCATTATGTTAATCTTGTCTCCAATGAGCCGAAAAGTGAGGTTTTTGGCATTTTTTTTTTTTTGATTGTGAATCAATTTTTGCTTATTTTGCAATAAATTTTTAAATTTTTGCTTAGTTTGCGGAAGTTATTCATGATAAAATGGATTTCGTTTCAATTTTAATTTAAATAATTTAATTAGAGACACTAAACTCATGATTCTATCCAATCTGCATGGTCTGCTTATGAATAATTTTTGAGATTTCTTTTAAATTGAGTTTACATATTTCAACTCAATTTTATTGAAAGATGTCTTCTTTTTATGTAAATTTTTGTAAAAAGAATGTTTGGATTTTTATAAATTTACTTAATATGCTTTTGAATAGGTTGGATTGTTTTCTTTTCCTGAATTGAAAATTTAATAATCTGAATGGATTGATTTTAGAATCACCCACGAAACTTAAAAATGTTAAAGTGTCTACGGGGGACTTGGCTTTAAACTTCAGCCCTGAGAATGTTGACGTCCCTAGCGACTCTCATTTTACCTTACTGTTGTGTAATACCTCTCCTAATGAATGTGAGAATCTCTTTAACAATTCTGCAATATATACTTTCTTTTGAGTGAATCGTTAAAATCAAACAAAAGTAAACTTTGTATCATTCATTTGATAAAAATTTCCAATGCTTTGCGTTACTTTATAACATACTGGTATGCAAATAATACAAGCCTTATATAAATTATTACATATCAGAATTTTCACTTTTGGACTTGAGATTTCACATAACTCTTTTGTATTATTTATAGTTTTGTTTTGTATTAAATCCTAAAATAATTGTAAACTTTATCTAAATGCAGTAATGTCCTCCATTTACCTAACTAATTGGGTAAATTTTAATGAACAAAATTTTCTCCGTATACAATTGAAGCTATATATGACGTAGGCATTTAAAAAATCTAGTCCGTCGGCCGACTGCCGACGTTCAGAAGAATTTGGGACGAAATCTTTATCTGGCGTCCAAGTGCCTAATTTATTGAGGTATTCAGGAGAATAACCAAACCTTGTTCTAAACACCTGATGCGTTTTAGATAATTAGAAGTATCAAACCTTAGAGCATTAAAAGACTAATTAATGAAACATACTTTTACAAAATAATAAAAATAATAATTTTATATTGCATATGTAAAAAGTCTAATTTTCAGTTGAAAAATACGAATTTTTTACAAAAACAGTTGAATTTTCAACCCGAAAATATGAATTTTTAACAAAAAAGTTCATTTTTATCTCATCAGTTGAATGTTCAACAAAACAGTTAAATTTTCAGTTGAAAAACCAATTTTTATCAAAAAGAAAAGGAATTTTCAACTCAAAAGATGAATTTTCAACAAAATATATAAATTTTCAACCGAATAGTTTAATTTTCTATGAAATTGTTGAATTTTCGAGCCGAAATTACAAATTTTCTACAAAAAAGTAGAATTTTTAACAAAAAGTTTATTTTCAACTGAAACAGATTCATTTTTATCCAGACAGTTGCATTTTTGACAAAAAAGTGAAATTTCTACAGAAAGAGATGAATTTTCAATCAAAAAGAGTTTTTAGCCAAGGAAGAAAAAAAAATTTCAATAAAATTATTGAATTTGTAAAGCAAAATACGAATTGCTAACAAAATACTTGAATTTTCAACGAAGAAATATGACTTTTTAACAAAATTGAATAATAAATTATTAATAATTATTAATACAACTTACAAGAAACTATCTACTTTGAATCTTACTAAATTATACCTACTATTTCAAATTGTAACTTGTGCAAGGAAAATCGTAAACGTGGCTATTTTACGTTGTAATATTGACTAAATACCACAAATTAATCTTAAATTAAAAACATTTTTAAATATATGACATGAAATCCTTATTTCTATTATTTTCTAAAAGTATATTTCATTAATTAGATGAACATCAAAATAACAATAAAATGTTAGATAGCCATTTAATGTGTCTTTTAATACTATTGTACGCCTATTGTAAATTGTGAGCCTTCGAATTCTGTAAGTTTAATACGTTTAATTTCAAGGAATTTAAGATTAATCCGGATGAATCCAGGATGTTTAGATGCCGGAGGACTAGTCGCTGGGACATCTAGTCGCCAGGAGTAGTCCCCAGCAGTTTTAGTCGCCGAAACGTTATGTTATAAATCATAACAAAATATAACGTAAGAGACTAAAAATATTAAAATACCATCATCAATATTTTTTAAATGGTTTAAAATTGTTTAGACAATTAATATTTGTTTTAACAATTTTTGTTCCAGTAAATAGTGAAAAGTTACTATTTTCCGAGATAAATGATATAGTTAATGAATGTAATCAATGACCCGGGTCAAAGTCGGATAGGGAGGGTTTCATTTTGGCGTGTCAAGATGGTGTCATTTCAAGTTTAGCATGCCGTTGCCACATTTTGAGCCAAGACATTCCCGATGATAGCTGCAGAGTATGTCATGGACACGTCGGGTACCTAGGTCACATATTATCTAGCTGTCCAAATTATGCAGGAACGACGTACAGTCGTACATCCATAAGCACAATGCGGCACTAAGAGTGCTTTATTACAATCTCTGTCACTCTTGCGGCATTAGCCCTGACACCACTCCGCCAAATGCTCATAGGGAAATAGAGCCAATTGTCGAAAATGAGGTGCCGCATATACTGGAACTTCATATTCTCGACAACTGTTTCTGTCGCGCACTCGAGGACTGACATAGTTCTCCTTGACTACGAGAAACAAACCATGTTCGTAATCAAATTTTCGGCCCCAGCCCACAATAACGTCACAGCCAAGGAGAATGAACAGAAAGAGAGGTATAAAGAACTTGCAAGGGAGTTGCGAAGGTTATATCCGAAATATTCTGTTAAGCTAGTCATCTCGCGCATCGGTGCTCTTAAAGGTGCCAAGCTACGAGAATTTCGCCGTATCGTCGAATTGAGTCCATCACAGACTGTAACCATCTATCTCACGGTCGTGAGACGTGGTTACAGCTGAAATTTTACAATAATTAATGAGCAGTCGCGGAAAATTGTCCAGGGATGGTCCCGAAGGAATAACCCCTAAGCGGAGGCGTGATAACCGTGCCGAAAGCTGAATGGAACCTGGGTGAGGTGTCTCAAACGGTGACTCTGGGATACCGGGCGACCTCTCAGAGTATGCAGCCTTATCCTTGCATGCGGGGCTCTACAAGGATGGACGAACAC
>CAKNWT010285718.1:0-38715 GCA_932066315.1 Andricus coriarius | reverse complement strand
TTGGATACATCGACTTCCATGGGTTCAGAGATTCTACGTTTATATCCCCATGGAAGAGTGTCTGTGGTACCAGGGAGCAGCATTCTTTTATCATCACGCCAGCTGAGAGCAATCTTGTCTTGGATGATGGTGTGAACTTCGTGCTTTCGGCTTCGGATTAGGTGTTGAGTTTTAATCAGATTTTGGCAAGATATGAGAGTCTGCTTATAATCATCGAATGTTATGGTTTTTAATGTTGATCCATTGACACCCTTAACCCTCTTTTTTGCATCTATATCCAAAACTTTATATGCATATAATTTCGATCTCAAGCCCACAAATTCAGTCATTATTTTACCGTTGCATTCATCCTTCATCAGGCCTAATACTTTTTTATTCCTTAGAGGAATTCCATAAACATTATCTGGAGGATAATCTGACGTGTCAAATTTATGAATATCCCGTTTAATGTATTCGTAAAAGTTGGGAACAGTGAAATGGTAGATGAGACTGTCTGTATCTGTATATAGTACTTTTGCATAATTTCCAAAATTTGGCAGAATATATTCATAATGAAAATCGTACGAGATGGGTTTATTGAACAAAATTTTAGTTTTATTCATTTCAATAATGACTATATCACCATCGAATATTGTACAACTATGGAAATTTGGTTTAGCAATTAGAGTTTTTGCACCATATCTCCCCTCCCATTTTGTTACAAGCTTGACATCTTTGTGCTTCCTGACGTTTTCCATAGTCTTTCCAAAGACGGAATTGTTCATCAATTTATAGAAATTCTTTTCGAATTCGTTAGTTTCTCTTTTTCTATGTTCTGTATTTAAATCAATGTACTCTTTTAGCCATGCCTTTTGCTTGAATTTCAGCACTCGATAAATTTTCGTTAGTTTTATGCCTAATTTCATGTACATTTTTAGATTTCGGCAATGTAGAACATAATTTTTCTTTGGTAGCAAATTGGTTACTAACTTTGGATTCGTACATTTTGAACCAGGAGGCACAAAATGTTCTGGCCATAATGGAAGGTCCTTGTGCAAATTGTGAAGCTCTTCCGGGTACTCTAGATCCACTTCAAGAATATAAACTTCAGGTGAATCATCAGGAACATTAAAAAAATTTGGATTATTTTCAAAATTTTCAAACCATTCAAAATCTTGATATGGTAAATATTCACTCATAGCTTTACCATACTGATTGTTGATGTCAAAGTAAAAAATGTATGACTCTGGATCGAATGGATTAAAATGTTCTCTCATAAATCGATTGTTTGCTTTTGCAAACCTGTTTGAGCACTGTGAAACACCACCTCTAATTGCTTTTTGAATTAATAGTAACATTTCCACATCAGTTAGTAAATGCAGTTCAATTCCTGTGTACTTTAGCATTGCATCAAAAGAAAGTCCCGGTACTGTGTAATAGTGCAAAGGGTCTAATTTACATGTTGCAAAACAAGTTTTTCTAAAATTTTCAAAAATGTCTGCCAAAAGTAAAACATCGGTTTTGAGGTACAGATCTGAATACTGCTCTAAATTTTGCAAATTAAAAGTTTCCCACACGTCACATGCATGTTGATAATCTTCATCGGAAATGTGGCAATCATTTAATTTTGATTAGAATGCCTCTTTTGGAGGTAAACTCTCTTCTTCCAATGTTTGCCAACTGTCAATGTAGTCATATGGGAATACACCTTTTCTCGTTAAAAGATTGAATTAACTGTAATTTTTGCAAAATTTTCTTGTAATTATTTTTTCACTGTCATTGAGATATGAGGCCAATTTTTCTACACGCAGAAAAAAGAACCCTATATTTTACTGAAAACCAAGTTAAATCTACTGATCTTCCAAGTACTTATATGGACAACACGGCAGTTCAGTAAAGGTTACAAGTATAGGCAACTGAATATGACTAGCATTTCTGGTTACCAGTGGCAATTCTCAAGTGGTGCTGACCTGCGGATCCGTAGATTTTACCGATCCAGTCGCTATTCTGCACGGATATTATTAGTAGCAGTGGGACTCCGATGCTGTTTCGAAGTCGAAAATCTAACGAACCTCTCTTTCCAGCTCCACACGTTAGAAAAAGAGGTCCGTTCGATTTTCTACTGTCGACACGGTATCGGAGTCCCACTGCAGACTGCAGAGCTAACTTACGTTAATGGTATAGACTATAGTTAGTATAGTTTAGACTTTAGAGTCTTAAGACGGCACTATGAATTGTAAAAAAATATTGCTAAAAAATAATTAATAAATCAATACACGGATAATTCATAGATACATGTTTGGATATACTTATAATTAATATGTATTTGTAAGGTTACAGCGCTTATAATACAATTGAAATTTCGCACGCAACGGGGGGGTTCGAACGCATAAACCTAAGAACGCAAGTCAACTATCTTAACCACTACACTATTATACAAGTAACGATCTGTGAAATAATCCCGAAATGCATTTGTAACTGAGGTGGTGACCTCGGTAACGACTTCTGAATACACGCCCATGTCATCGCGCGTACAAGAAAAATGTTCTCGCATTTACCTCATATCCATACAAGTCAGCTGTGACAGGCGTGGGACACAAACACGTAGTGCTCCAATAAACTCTCAACTGTACGCGATCTGTGAATAAGATGTGCCATCCAAAATAGTGTTACTCATTATAAAACCCCTTTATTGCTAAGTGGGAATATGGATTAATGTGACGACTGTCACAGAAATGTCAAAAATAAATGTTTTTCAGGTGATGCCATGAGGTAATGCAATCCATCCATGGCGTCATGAATTCATCCGGTGATCCGCGCAGATCGGATCGGTAGCATGTACCGATCCTTCTGCAATGTTCACTGCACCACTATTGTAATCTTGGTTCAGTGAATTTCACATATCTTACAGTATTTAATACTAGGGAATACAGGTTTGATTTACTAAAGGATTGCCACTTCATTCACCTTAACTTCACTGTGACATTTACGAAATGCTAAGTGATTTTGACATGTTCATACCCTCATTAAGAGCAGTTTTTACTGTTACGGTTACAAGAAACACGTTACATTTCTTGATAAGTAAATATAACATTTCTTTTTTCTGCGTGTAGACTACTGGGCATGAATCGGAAAGAATCGATAAATCTGAGTTTAACTTTAGTATCTGGAACATCTTTCGTAAATGAGATATATTTTTCTTTATTAATTGGCAGTAAGGAGATATGTCCCTCAAAACTTGTGGCTAATTCTTTAATGAAAAAGTGTGAGTCGTAGCCAGATAAATTATGGAAAACTACTGGAATTATATGAGAGTCTTTGTAATTAACGTTGCAGCTTCCATGTGCTGGACCACGGTACTTACCTGTGAAGTGGCAGTGATCGCGATGTTTAACATCATCTTTCTTAAATTCTTTTTCACAACTGTGACATACTTTGGTATTTAGAAAATCTTGTTTTTGCTTTGGGGTTAATTTTTCCATTGGTACAGGATTTTGCAAACGAGAATTTACTTTAACTGCTAAATCTTAATTCTTTTACAAACTATTCAATACAGTCTTTTTCGCGATTAACTTCCGGTTCTGAAGTTGAATAATCAAAACTGCACTGTGTATAATATGCGACTCTGGTAGGGATATGCTTTTGATACGCCGCTTGATCTATTTCTGAATTTGTAACCGGCTCCAGCAAACATTCAATGTCTGCGTACACGGAAAATGGTACATTTTCTTTGTATCTATAATTTTTGAATTTTAATACGTTCCCACCCTCCTCCTGTGTTGGAAGTATGACTCTACACTTATTTAAATTTTCACAATCAGCTCGGTGGTTTATTAGAGATTTTTCAAATTTAAAGTGGCACTAGCACCTATCACAGAACCATGTGCGACACTTAGAATTTGTAAACTGCGATTTTATGAGTCGAGATAGATTTTTAATCCATGCAAAGTGATACACTGGATTACTTTTGCTGCCATCAAAATCGGTATTTTCAACCATCAAAAGGTGAATTGTGGGACATCTTGATTTCTTATTGCTTATATACAGGGGGACGATCTCATCCTTTTTCCTATTTTCTTCGTGTTCTATACCATAAACATTTATACGCAATTCATTCATTTTTTCGAACTTTTTGATATTTTCAAACGTGATTGGAAAGTTAATTCCATCATGCTTGAGTTCTGTATTAAAATGCGGGTAGGAAGTGACGCGGTAGGAAGTGACCGACCAGAGAAAACAGTACTCGTCATTGTTCTCAACATTTACCACTGCTTTTATGTCTCTAATAAATTTAGGCAAACTCACAAAAGTTGATGAGCCTACTGTAAAAGGGGCATATTTATTTATATTTACATTTAAATTTATAATTTCTTTCAATCTCCATCCAGATTTTGTTTGCTGGAAATCCTCTACTTTAGCTAAAAGTTGCTCTCTGAATTTACTATCAAACCATTCGTTAATCTCTCTAGATTCTAAAATTAGTTCATTTTTAGTATTAAAAAATTTAATTGCTTCAATTTCCCTACCCTCTTCTGTAGCACTGAATTTTGCGGCAAGAATAACATTAGTTTTTAAATCCCCAACGAAAATGTCCCAAGTATTTTTTATCCTCTTATTAATCATTTGTTTGGAATGTTCAAAAAAAACTCTCTAAATCTTTATGCGATAAATTTATAACCAAACCTGTTCTGACATGCCTCTTAAATGCAGACACCAGATCTGGCCATCTGATTCTGTCTTCTTTCCTATCCAAGTCCTCGTTAACACCAGTTCCAATCTTCTGCAGTTTCTTGAGTAGTCTGTTTTTTGATGTCAGTAGTCCAATGGTTGATTGAAATTTATTTTTTTCGCCCAGAGTTAAATTCTGCTTTCCCTGTCGCAAAATTGTATTCAGCCTCCGAATATCTTGGGTACATTGATGGGTCCAGTATGCAATCTCTGCAGTTGTAGCATTTTTTTTCTTACGCAAAGTTTGATATGCACCGTCATAAATCTCGACAAGCTCCTTACATTTCGATGAGTCCATTTTCGAATAGAATCACAGGATGGTTAGAAGTCAACTGAAAAAAAATTCGCTTTGAAGTGACTTTTATAGTCATCAAAAATTTCACAAATATTCAAACAGATGGCACTGAGTGTAAAAATTTTCAAAATATGATGCAGCACTAACCGATTTTCAACACCAGGTTTCTTATCTCCAGTCCACAGGTGGTATATGTCACTGAATCTAATCTAGTAATAAACTTTTAAAACGTCGAAAAAGTATATATATTAAAGTGTAAAAAAGTGTACTGTTGTATGAAAACAGTTCAAAAAATATTTAAAATCACTATATCAATTTTTTCACTTCACTCTACTTTTTTATGCTTGTATATTTTTCTCAAATGCTGGATGACAACTGAGAGAATTACAAGCGAAGTGCGTCTTTTATAGATGCACATTTGCTATCCTTGTCTAGTAACATATATCACTTTTTTTCTTAATGTTCTAGATCGTTCTACATTATAATCGACACGTTCAGGATATAATTTTTGCAACGCAATATGTAATGTGTCATTAGAATAACCTTGAAGTTATTTAGGAATAAATTCTTTCCATAAATTGTGTAGTATTGCATTATATGATGGAACAAAGTTCTAAAACGTTCTACTATATTATACAGTAGCCTTAGTCGAAGATTAAAAATTTTGAAATATTCTATTATGTTTATTTTTGTATTAAGCTTTTTTTGGTAAATTTATTTTGAATTTACAACGTGCAATAGGCAAAACTGACCTTTCTAAATAAGAGATGAAAAGCGAGCATATATATGTGAATTAAAAGGCATGGGATCTCATATCAAGTGTTTTCTATATGACGTAAGAAGCGATAAGTGAGGGGCAGTGCACCCTCAATATGTAAGTTAAAGCACGTGTGAAAAAGCACGAGTCTTGAAATTGTTTGGAGTATCTTATTTCATGTGGACACGTCGAGAGGTTGACGGACCTAGCATATAGCAAAAGAATGATTTTTAAACGTTGTGGTTCGACTAAGAAAGCGAATTTTGCGAGCAGTAAAAAGAAGTGATCTCTAGAGAGAATGAAAGCAGAGTCTAATGAAATTTATGCAGACTTAGACGGCCAGTGCATCAAATGTTTTCTAAAATCAAAACTTTTAAACACGTCTGGATTTTATCTCGAGTCCTTGATCGCTACTCGACACCAGAATACAGCGATAAGAATCCTGAGCACATAACCTACCATAAGAAATGCTTTATTCTTTTCGGTACTCTATTACCTATATTATTCAATTAGCTTAAAATATTTTCTAATTTAAATTTGTTGTCATCTTCCTCTTTATCCTTGAGTTCTAGAAGATTCTACATTATAATCGACACGTTTGGAATAAAACGTTTTGCGAAGTAAAAAACAATGCGTCATGAAAATAACCTTGAACCTGTTGTTACATTCATTTGGCTGGCACCATTGCGCAATATTGGAAAAATTTCGCAGTTTAATTTGACGCCTTCATCAAGAATGTTCTAGAAGAATGTTAAATATGTTATCTATAAGGAAGCAATAAATCATCCTTCTTGTTTTTTCCCATAACTATATGGCGCAGTAGAAATTGCCAGGATAAAATATAACCTTGAAAGTATTAACGCGTAAAATTCTTGAGATAAGAATAACCTTGAACCTGTTGTTACATGCCTTTGGATGGCACAATTGCGCGATATTACTCTGTGACGTCATCATATACGGGGTATAAAAAAAATCGGAGGTGAATGCTATTCGGAACTACACCCAAAAACATGTTTGTTTATAAACGTTGCGAACTTGAGTGAAATTTGTTATGCAAAAATAAATAGCATTTAGAATTCTATCACGACAGGTGCTTTGAAATAAATGAGAATAAACAATATACTTGCCAAGATATATGATATGATCGCCGTTTGATCAGAGGAACCTTCATGTGCCAGGGCTTCGAAGTTATTAAGATTTTGTGATTTATATCAAGCAAAATCCGATAATTCTTTTTTTATCTGCTAGACAAAATTTGTCTTATACTTCTCGTCACGTGGATTCAATGCGCAAATGAATGAGAAATAAAACAAATTGTATTAACAAATAATCGACATTAAGGGATATTCGGCTTCACAGTATATTTCTGCTCTGAAATTGCCTGCTTTCATCGTCAGGGTGATACGTGGCCATTCAAATTTACGATTGATTGTTATTAATTAATTTTATAAACAAAATATATAGACAAATGTACATCGCAGTTATTTATAGGCAGAAACAAATTGGTTTTTCTTCTAGTCTCGTTGTAATTATATTACCAATGATAATTACTGAAAAAAATGTTCCACCTATCAATATTTGTTTATTTTATTTAAAAAATGATATAAACAAATGCAAATTTTAGGCGTTTTTAAGCGAAAAGAAATCGTTCTTTCTTCTGAAGTTGCTGAATTATATTTCCAATTATGTTTTCTGAAAAAATGTTGCTATGCATTGATATTTGTTTGTTTTATAAACAAGTTATATAAACAAATGCATATTTTAGGCGTTTTTAAGCGAAAAGAAATAGTTTTTTCTTGTATCAT
This sequence comes from Andricus coriarius, assembly GCA_932066315.1. NCBI lineage: Eukaryota > Metazoa > Arthropoda > Insecta > Hymenoptera > Cynipidae > Andricus > Andricus coriarius. The sequence goes on along the minus strand of CAKNWT010285718.1, from coordinate 31,151 downwards.
TTTTTAAATTATATTAAAAATGATGTTTTCACAAAAAATTGTGCCATTTTTCGCTATTTGTTCATTTTATAAACAAATTATATGAACAAATGTAACTTGTTGTAACTTGGTGAATTTTATAGGAATATCGAAGATATTAAACGGGATTTGTAACTGGTAAAAGCATAGATTTATTATAACTTTACGATGACTTGCTGATAGAGTACAAAATAGACAAGTGTCTAGTTGACAGAATATGTTGCTATAAACGAATCAAGGCTGTAGCTTGCTTTTGTAGGACTAAATTCAATACTTCCCATCAAGCGTAAAGCTTTCCAATTCTCTATTTAAAAATGTTTATTCCAAAATTGACAATACACTTCTTATGCTTAAGTCAAGGTTATCCCTTAGTAAATACATAAGCCATCATTTCGGCGGACTGTTGATGAAGTAATGAAATCGAACCACGTTTGCGAGCTTCCCTGACAAAATGATGCCGTATATCTATATGTTTTGTTCTTGAATGATAGATAGAATTCTTTGCAAGTCTTTGGGCTCTCTGGTTATCATTGTAAATTGAGATTCTTTCTTGAATTCCCAATCCGATTTCTTTCAAAAATCTGTTAAAGTATATCGCTTCTTTAGCGGCTTCAGTCAATCTCATATATTCGGCCTCGGTTGTTCATAAGGAAACAGTGCGTTGTTTCTTCGATTCCCAGGTTACTGCTCCCTTTTCAAGGACGAAAAGGAATCCTGTGTAGGATCATCGATCCTGAGTACATGCTACCCAATCAGCATCTACAAAGCCCTCCAATTGACTTGAGGTCTTCTTGTACGTGATACCTAGGTGAGTGGTTCCACGTAGTTATCGCAGAATTCTTTTAGCTGCAATCGAATGCTGTTTCCGATAACAGGTGTTGAACTGGCTTAGAAAGTAAACTGAAAATTCGATATCCGGCCGAGTTCCAACGCTTAGATACATCAGACTTCCTATCAACTCTCTGAAAGGATATTCATTGGTTTCTTCATTCAAGCTATCTTCAGCTTCACCGATTTTTAAACCTGGATCCATGGGTGTCGAAGTGGGTTTCGAATTTTCCATTCCAAATCTTCTTAAAATGCCTTCCACGTATCCTCTTTGCGAAATCTTCATGAATTAATCCTTTTGGTAAAATTTTATTCCAAGGCAAGATTTCACCTTGCCTAAATCGTTTACTTAAAAACAAGAGTTGATATAATTAATATATCGTCAACATAAGTTGCGACGATCATCAGTTTGGCTTCTCGTTTACCAACGTAGACACACATATCTGTACTTAAAGGCTTCAGGTCAATACTTTTTAACGCTTTACTAAACTTTTTGTGCCACTGCCTTCCAGCCTGGATATGACCATACATCGCCCTTTTCACAAAAGGGCAAAAGTTCTTCAAAAAGTTCGGGCACCTCCATGTACACCTCTTCGTCTAATTCTCTGTTCAAAAATTCGGTAGTGACATCTAATTGATAAACGACCATGTCGTTTTCAACAGCGAGAGCCATCAGGAGCCTTACTGAGCTGAGTCTAACCACATGAGCAAAAGTTTAATTAAATCTATCCCAGAACACTGAGAATAACCTTTAGCGACCAACAGGGCTTTTTTTCGTTCTAGAATTCCTTCAGCATTAAACTTGTTTCTGAGTTGAAGTCTGCATCCTATTACGCTTCGTTGATCCGATCAATCAGCTATCACCCACGTATCGTTCTTGATAAGTGCTTCAAATTCATCTTGTATAGCACTTTTCCATTCGTCAGCTTCGCTTCCACTGAGGGCTTCTTTCAAGGGTATTTCAGCAACGTTTGCATATTCTAAATGTTCTTCTTGAAGAGCTATACCAGCATTGCACGTGTTCTAGACCTTGGCAGGTCTACCACGATTTCCTGCTCTGTTGATTAGAGGACGACCCGGTAATCTACTTCTTTCAGGTTCATTTCGATTTTCAGCTGCATCAAATCCTATGAAATCTTTTTCTTCGCTGTGATAAAAGAAATGATTTTCTTCGTGTTGTACTTCGTTTATCTCATTTACTGCCAATTTCTCCTCTTCGTTGGATACTATTGTATTCTACTTCTACCCATGTCTTCTTTTTTTTAGGAATTTTCTCTTCCCTTTGTCCGGAACAAATTCTTCGTAGTTCTGCATCGGCAGAAATTCGTTGAGTAAGATCACATCCCTGGTGACTGGAACTTTTCTTTCGGCTGACAACCAAACTCTGTATCCTTGAGATTTTTCGGAGTATCCCAAAAGTATGCATATGCAATAATGTGTGCATTGCTGAAATTTGTCCTTCCCAGGTGTCTTGTCTAGGCAGTGACCTTTGCTTCCAAATGTCTTCAAGTGTTTGATACTTCATTATTATCCATACCATATTTCGAATGGTATTTTCTCACTTTGACTCCTAGAAGGACACATGTTTCTCAGATAATTTGCCGTTGCCAAAGCCTCTGCCCAAAAAGATCACGAAAGATTTGATTCTAACAATTGACATCTTGCCATCGCTATTAAGGTTCGGTTCTGTTCATACATGTTTGAAAATTTCTATCAATTTCTGATAAGATTTAAAAGCATCTAGTGCTTCTCTCTTAGATTTTAGGAACTCCACAGCGCTCCATCCAGAATCATCATCAACGAATGTCTTCATATATCTCGCACCACCAATAGATTGTGTGCGAGTTGGACCAAACAAGTCTGAGTGCACGAATTCCAAAATATCTGTCTTGCGAGGCGAACACTCGAAAAGGGAGTTTGTATAAACTTTCCTTTAATACACGTGTCACAAACACAGAATTCTTTTTTCTTGTTGAAACTTATATTGAGTTCCGTTTAAAGCTTCTTTAAATCACTGTAATTTAAGTGTCCAAGTCTTTTATGACATAACTCCAATTTAGAAGAGTTATTATCTTCGAATAGTGCCTTAGTGATTTCCGAATTCTCTTGAATGTAATATGAACCATCAATTCTCTCGGCAAACACTTTTTCACTCTCTTTGTTGTCTCTAATTACAGCCTCGTGCTTTCTAAAGATTACCTCGTAACCTTTATCCATTATTTTATCTACGGAGATCAAGTCCGTTCTTAAATCAGAAACGTAGAGAGTGTCTTCTAAATTCAATGATTTTCGTTCATCTCCGTTGGTAATTAATATTTTCACGGTTCCCTTCGATTCAAATGCCGTGGTTGCACTGCTAGACAAATTTAATTGGATACTATTACATGCTTAACTGTCTATGAATTTATTTTTATCATTGCATATATGTGATGTGCAACCACTGTCGAGAGACCATTTTTCTCCAGGGCGGGGTTTTCCCGTTTTCAATGCTGACTCTTCGTTAATGACAGTTGCGAGAAAACCTATTTCTCCACGTTGCCTCTCTTTTCTGACGAATTTCCAAACTTCGCAGTGCAGTCAGCAATTTTGTGTCCCACCTTTTTACACCTGTGACACTTGAATAGAAAAGACTTATTTTCTTAATTGCCGTAGTCTTGCTTTTACTCCTTCTTCGTGAATTTCTGAGTATTTTCACTTTTGATGCTACTTGCCATCATTGCATTGGATGTGGATCATCACGCGATTCTATTGCACCCCTCAATTTCTTGAAGCTTGTCCACTGCCTCAAAAAATTCTCGCATGTGCTCTACATAACCACTTTCGGTCATCTTGTGTAGAGTCAACTTCTTCAGAAGGATTGCCATTCTTGCTGGCCCTTCAATCTGTCAGCAGCATCCCAGCCCTGCGCTGCCCTTTCAGATTCCACGTTACCTTCCACTGTAGCTGGTCTAGCTTTTTCACCAGAGACATACTCCCAAGCGTCGTTTTTCACACCTGTTGTAACTTGGTGGATCTTATCGGAATATCGAAGATATTAAACAGGATTGGTAACTGGTAAAAGCATAGATTTATTATAACTTTAAGATGTCTTAATGATAGAGTGAAAAATAGACAAGTGACAAGTTGACAGAATGAACTATACTTCAGACGTTGTTATAAACAAACAAAGGCTGTAGCTTGCTTTTTTAGGACTGAATTCAATATAAATATTCGGCATTTGTGGACAAAAAGAAAGCGTTTTTCATCGTATTTTTGTTGAGATAACAGAACAATAGCGGCAAGAGTTCATGTAAAAAACATTGCCGTAAACGGCAGGATAATAGTACACTCTGATTCGTGAGAGGCAAGGGGAGTCACGACAAAAAGAACCCCGATTCTTCTACTTATTATAATGTCTGCATGGTTCATTTTTTCATTTAAATTGTTCATAAATTTTATTGTTCGACAAGAGTTCATGTAAAAAACATTGCCAACATAATTTCAACAAGACTTCAAGGAAGAAAACTGTTTTTTTTTTATTATAAACGCGTATAATGTGTATTTTTTATATAATTTGTTTAGAAATTTTAGAAACTCCATTTTATCACAAAAGTTTGTCAAAGAACATCATTCACAATATAATTTTAACACGACTTTAAAAAGTAATAAAAAAAACTATTTCCTTCTGCCTATAAGTATTTCTAATGAACATTTTTTTATATAATTTGATTATAAAATAAGCGATTAGCGATGCTTGGTAACATTTTTCTATAGAACATCATTGGCCATATAACTTCAACAAGGTCAGAAGAAAAAATGATTTCTTTTCGCTTGATAACGCCTTATATGTGAATTTGTTTATAAAATAAACAAATATTAATGCATAGCAAATTTTTCTCAGAAAACATCATTTGCCATATAACTTCAACAAGATCAGAAGAAAAAACGATTTTTTTCGCTTAAAAACGCCTTATATGTGAATTTGTTTATAAAATAAACCAATATTAATGCATAAAACATTTTTTCTGAAAACATCATTGGCAATATAATTGCAACACGATTAGAAAAAATTGATTTGTTTCTGCCCACAAATTTCTGCGATGTATATTTGTTTATATAATCTGTTTATATAATTAATTAATAATATTCAATCTTTAATTTGAATTGCCATGTATCATTCTAACGAGGAAAGCAAGTTATTTCGGAGCAGAAATATACCTTGAAGACAAAAAACCCCTTATGTCGATCGGTTGTTAATACAATTTGTTTTTAACTATTAACCTTACAACTTGATCATTTTTTTCTTTCTTATACCTCCGTGCATTGATTCCAGGTGACGGGAAGTATAAGAAAAATTTTATCTAGGAGATAAAAAATGAAATTTAAAAAATCGACACTTTTTTCGCTGTTGGTATTAGCATAAAAATTAAGTAAACAAAAAAATAAAAAAATGTACTCTTACCATTTTCTGAAAAATGTAGTGCTGAATTTTTCAAACAAAAAATCTAAAATCGGTGCATAATTGCGTTCTAAATGTCATCTTGAACCTCGTTTTTTGATTTCACCCCACTGTGCAGTTGCCCGAATTATCGCATTATATACAAATTCGCGTGGGAGATTCATTAGACTCATCAGATTCTGTGATTATTGATCGTAGACAAAATTGTATCGCTAACGCTATTTTCCTAACCAATCGATATTTCTGAGCGCTACATTTAAAAAATTAAAAATGAATTTAATCCTTCGAGTTTCTCTTTGATTTATAGAAACTTCAATGAGGACAGAAAAACGATTTCAGGGTTGGAGTGTGGCAATTTTGAGAAAAGTTCTCTTATTTTATTCTTAAACGAATAGATGACGTCGAATCTTTCGTTTCGCGATTTAAAGGAAGAAATGTATATTAGAAATACAATTTTTTTAAATCACTCTTAATTTATAGAATTTACATGATTTTAACCCGAATCCGCAAAAAAAATTTTTTTTCCACAAACAAAAGCTGAAATGGAGAATACCCTCCGCAGGTCAAGGTTACCAACTTGCACTAAACAGTAGCCTAAAATTATTTGGGTATCCTCCCTGAATAGTATAAAACGGTCGTTTTTCATGCACCACTGCTCGCCGTAGCATATATGACCCCGTGGGCGGATTCAGGTTAAGAAGAATAATATAAATAAAAAAGGTCAAAGTCGAGAAACACAATGCAGATGTTTCGAAAGGTCGTGGAACGATTGATTTCACGTCGCGTCGCTTCATTCATGACTTGACCAAAGCTCTGTTCTGATCACGCCCCTTCTGCCTGCTGCACTCCTATCTCCTCGTCACAAATCTACTCCTTCCACTCATTACTGAAACTACTCCACCGCAACTAACTGTCCTCTCATCCTTATCCCCCCCCCCCCTCTATCTTTTCTATACTCTCTTCTTCACCTCGTTTCCGAGCAAAGATTCATAAAGGCCTTTCACCCGATGCGTTGACGTGCTTTTTCGTCATCCCCCATTTATAACAGACTGCAAACAAATGTAGATAAAAAATAATCATTTAAATTAGAAGTTTCACTTTCAACTGGCGTGCTTTCGGCACACTCGTGTTTTCAAATTTTATACCTTGCAGGTTGGAAGTGAAAAGAAGAAGATTAAAGGCTGAAGATTAAAGCCAAGTGCCCCATAGAAAATTAACAAAATTTAAATTTCTGTTAATATTGTAGGATCTCAGAAAACGTCCAACTATATAGACTATCCTTTCCTATAAATAAATATTACTCAATAAGTTACTTAATTAAAGTAGAATGTATTTAAAATCGAGGTTAAACACTTATAAGTTTGACATTGAAACATTCGAACTGGAATAACGTCGGATTAAAAATTCGTAAAATAGTAGACACTTTTAAAGAATTTTACTTCATTCAAATTTAAAACACACACACTGAAAGAAATAATTGGACGGTACACGCATAATTCTGGTTATTCCACCATGCCGTATTGCTCACTCAGCTACGACCCTACGGAATGGCTATTTTAGGCATACCATTATGATTACTTATTATAGCTAGACCAAGAATATTTTATCCGTAAAGTATCCTAAATCGTATTCCTAAGTTCTAGACTTGTGTTGCTGAATCTTTCTTATCAAAATCCAGCTATACTGGAATGGCTGTCATAATACAATCTAGATGCCTGTCGCATAAAATGATTCGTTATCAATCAACGTTTTTCTTGTGTGCAAAACAATTTTCGGGCATGCGCAGTTTGAAGATGGCTTACTTTAGGTTCTGGTGCAAAAGCTGCGCATGCGCACTTTCGGGATGAGGTGCTTTAGACACTGGCATAGATAACTTTAAACACTGGTGTTAGTATCTTCTTGAAATAAATTTAGATTTAACTTGAAAAAATCTTTTAATTATTGAAGTTTTGTTTTTAGAATTTCGTAGCCGTTTTCCTCCGTCATACGAAAGGGCATAAGCGCCAACATTTGGCACACCAAAAGGGCATAAGCGCCAAATTTTTTTTTCATACAATTTTTTGTAGATAATTTTTTTTTCAACATTTTTTTTCGAAATTAAAAAAAAATTTATTTGAATCTTTCTTAAACATTTTTTTTTCAATATTTTTTTTCTAAAAAAAAATTTGTTTACAAAATTTAAAAATCTTTTCTTTTAATATTTTGTTAAGACTTAAATTAACGTCTTAATAGGCTACGAACCCCTCGCGTATAGGCGTTCAACGATTACTTTAATTAATTTTTTTCGTTTTGGGTAGCAGACGGTGGGGGGGGGGGGTAACTTCACTCTATGTAATATAAAAATTGTATTTTTCGTTAACTCCTAACACAAATTTTTCGGACGGGCTTTGCAAAAAATAGCGTGTGATGCACGAACGCATAGGTGATTGCTAACTCGTGTGATTGGCTCATTCGCCTGCGGCTCGAAGCACGCGTCTACGTTTTCGCACTCGCTTCGTTCGTGCGCTAACCACCGCTAACTCATGCTTCGAGCCTCTGGCTTATGCTGCAAAATTCACACTTGCACACAATCACCTATTTTGCGCACTTGTATCACAAATAACTATTAGAATCCGACTGGAGAAACAATTTGTTGTATAAACGTAATATTCCTCTTGCAGCACAAACCAATTTTCACTTCACAAAACTTTTATTAATGGGATATTTCTCTCTAATTTGGTAATTAACTAATGTAAGACGAAGCGCGTGACCAAGCGCAGGAGCGTCGTGTCACATCATCAAATAAAATCAAAAAATTCCGCTCCACAGATCTCTTCAAAATTGATTTATTTTAAATGTATACAAATAAAATTGAAAATTGGATGAAAACAAAAGGCTACACTTTTTTTAACAGTAAATTTCATTTCTAGACAACTGTGAGCTGGTTTAACGTTAGACCATATCCACACGGCAAAACGCATAAATGATTTAAAAAATCGCATTCATCAATTCTGCATTATTTATACGAAGAAACATGCAAATCTAAAATCTATCATTAAGTACCTGCAGTCTAGCAATTCATTTCCAGGTTGATCTTTTCGGCAAGAGTACTATATATTTTATATTTCAGAGTAGCGAGAGACCGAATAATCCGGCAAAAGTCAGAGCATTTGAAAAATCTGGAAAAGACAGGAAATATCGGTAGAAATCATAAATCGGCCCTCATAAATCTTGTCGTTCGACTGGTCCCTAATCCTTCACGGTAAACTACAGTTTGAAATGAAAAAATGAAATATTGTGAATACAAGTAGAAAAAAATCGGACCCTTCGGTGTGAACAATGAACCGCAACGAGCCGTGACCGTACCGACTGTAACCCTTTCCAGGATTCCTGGAAATCGAAGAACAAAATGACAGAAAAAATTGGTGGCAGTCGTGCACTTGTCATGGCAGTCAGCACCTGCTGAAAGTGGTGAGCCCTGGCATATAGGATTAAACTTCATTTTTTTGTATACACAGAAAAATTGAGGGTTCAGTAAAGTTGCGGCTCAAGTAAAAGTTGGTATCATTTAGAACTGAGACTCCAATGGAACTCTTTTTGAGGGTTCCTTTTTAGTTCTTTGATATCCAATAGATGGCTATTCATATTTTCAACTGCGCATGTGCCGAAAAGCGCGATCTTATTTGAAATCAATAAAGACTATGAATAATCGTACAGATAAATATTAACAAACCTTTTTTATTCTTTTTGAAACCAAATTAAATTGAATAAAAGAAATACCTAACTTCTTAAAAAATGTAATATTAACGTATCATTGCAAGTGTATATTATATAATTTTAAATAGCACCGCGTTTTTTTGGTACATGCGCAGTTGAAAATGTCGGATTTCAAACATAACCTTAAAAACTCACATATTTCATATGCACTATCTTCCTCTCTAAGAATGACTAATATCTATAATTGTAGTTTCTTCATTAAATTTTTCCCAGTGCAATATGATTTAATTCGAAGAAAGGTTGCTTTACTGCTTATGATCCTGTCACTGCCCTCGGTGGAGTTAAAGAATTCCATGTTTCCAGAGAGCTAATTCTCGCAGCGCGAAATGCATACTCACGCCTTAAATAAGTTACTGACGTGAGAAGTACCGACAATAAGCCGAATCTCAGAGCACGGCAGTAGCTAAGAAGAGACTAAAAAATCTGCAAGTAAAGGAACTAGAAGTAAGAAGGTTGAAAAAGAAGTTGACTCATTAAATTATGAGATTAAAAAATTGCGAAAAACATAAAATTTAGATTTGTTACACAATAATTTGTAGATTTTTCCAGTTTTCAGTATTATTTTGCGATTTCTAGAGCTATGAAGATTTATGCCAAAGAATATGCTATATAATGTAATTTTTGAAGAAAATATACCATATTTCCAGTCTTCTTTCATGCAATCGACTCGTTCATTTAGAGATTACCTGAGTCAAAATATAGATCCTCCTTCAATCCTCTGAATTCTCTAACCTTAGAGAATTTAAGAGGATGAATGGAGAATTTCTTTTAATGCAATGAAACTCCTCTGTTAATCCTCGAAACATGCGGAAATTTCTAACGCATGCGTCGTAGAGCGTGCGTCACTTGCTGCTTTTTGTGTGGAACAGGGATGGACCATCAAACAGGAGTCAAAACGAAGGCCCAGGCAAAAATTCTTGCAATATCAGGTACTTAACAATTTCTGATTTCAGCGTAAAATTGAATATTTTTCTGTACATTATAAATTTGCTATAAATACTAGGTTAGAATATTAACTAAAGTTAGCAGAGTAAGTTAGCTAAAACCAGTGAACTGCGGTTAATATCATAACCTAGTAATTATAGCAAATTTGTAATGTACAGAAAAATGTTTGAAATCAGAAATTGTCACGTACCTCCTGTTGCAAGAATTTTGGCTTGGGCCTTCGTTTTGACTCCTGTTCGATGGTCCATCCATTCAAATTGCTGATCGATCCAACAGCCCTGTATTTCACCGGAAACGATGATAATAATTCAATAACGTCTTTGTAGCAGCTATTCATCCACCAAATAAGAGCGTACTTTTTGCGTACCATAGTATCGAACATGGTTAATAGGTTTTTGTGCAAGATATTAGAGCCATTCGGTTTTATATCAGCGGCCAGCCATATTATTTGGTGGGGGGGGGGGGGGTTGTCAAAAGTCCACGATTGTTCACGAGGGGTGCCGGGGGTTCTAGCCAAAGTCCACGTGGACATTACTAGTGATTTCCATTGGTATTACTAGTAACAATTTGCACTACTAGTGATTTTATATATATATTAATTATTATAATAATAAAAGTGCTAAATGTATTGTTAAAATTTTTACTTAATATTACACTCGCAGTATAGGAATACATATATAGTATCGTAAGTGAGCGGTTAAGTAAATATGTCTGTTGCATCGTCAAGGGGGGGGGGGGGGGGGTTCTGACACCCAAAACCCCCCCTTGGCTATGCCACTGCTTCTGCCACTGTCTGCCACTTTTGTTTGCAACGACTCGACCAATTTTCGAATCGACCAATACGCATCGAGCACTGGCATGCGCGCGCAAATTGTAAAGAGACTAAAAGAGGATGAAGAGAGATCTTTAAATACTGGTAGAGAATAATACAGATCCGAATGAGAACTTAGAAAAGCCTATGAAAATCTCAAAGAGACTAAGAAGAATGAAAATGATTTAGTACTACGGAGGATTGACAGAGAATCTATATTTCGACTCGGGTAGCACGGACAGCCTCAGACAAGAAAGAAAAAAAAAGTAGTCAGGGGAAAGTTAGGGAATTATGAAATCCGTTTTCACTCGCCACCCTGATATTTGGAACTAAGTATACAGTACCTTATTTTATAAAATTAGCAAACTTTCATGGACTAGAAACCGCAATGGTATGGCAAGTCTGAGTCTCAGTCCCAGAATTTCATCGTGAAAAAGAATTGCTAAACTTCTAACATTTAGTCATATTTTTTATATTCACTAATTTATATCGAGTACTCAAAGATAGATTTTGATCGCACATTGTTCTCTCTGTAGTGCTCATTTAGTGCTAATTAAGTATAATATTGATGAATTTTACACTGAGAAAAAAATGTTATTGAATCAAAAATATGCACTTTCGCGTTCATCCAAAATCAGATAGTGATGCTATGAATTCGATAGTATATCTATACGAATCCGCACTTTTGATTCAATAGCATTTTTCTCTCGGTGTAAAAAACGTGTAGTACCACTAGTTCAACATTGAGCTCGCATCTCCGTAGAGGAAAAAAATAAAAGACATTAAAATCGCATTTATCAATACAGCAAAATTTATTACTCGCTTAGTGCAAATTAAGTACCATATTGACGAATTTGGTGCTTTTGAATTTAAAGAAAAACCAACCAGTGGTACCGCCTGCTTAACATTAAGATGGCATGTTCACATTTTAAAACACATAAAAGACATCAGAAATCACGTTTGTTAATACAGCATGATTTAGTGCTCATTTAGTGTTGATTAAGTACCATATTCATCAAGTTTTGGTTTTTTAATTTAAAAAACTATGTGTTACTGCTGGCTTATCGTTAAAAAATCGATACAACAAGTTTTTATCATTCGAATGTGAAAAATTCTTGAAAATGATATTTTATTAGCACTAAATAAGCAGTAATTATGCTGTATTGACAAATACGATTTTCAAAGTATATTGTATGTGTTTTGCAGTGTGGAAATGCCATCCTAACGCCAAGGCAGTGGTACCAGTCCTCTTTAAAATTTAAAAGTACAAAATTCGTAAATATGGTAATTCTCTATATTTGCCTTTTTTATTTAAAAAGGTCAAAAGTATAGATTTTGTGGTTTGGATGGGCAGTCACAATAAAATCTATTCTCTATCTCATGGCATTATACTTCTGTACCGAAAGTGACTGGAATGGGGTCAATTTTATATTTGAACAATAAGTTTAACACTTGAGCTTATGACATTTAGCAACTTTACATGCGTTTTCCTCAAAAAGCGGGCTTTCGATGTTCCAGCTTCAAAAGTGCCCGGGCGACTCGTTTCTCAGCCTATAGAGCTAAAGGATTCGTCCTTTGCTTAAAATGACGAGAATTTATGCGTTTGTGCTCTTCTATACGTAACTCTATACCGACAAAGTGGGATCTTTCGTTGTGGAACGCCACAAATTATGGTGTATTGATAAATGCGATTTCAGTAAATTTTTATGTATTTCGCAGTGTAGACATTTCAGATTAACATTAAGTCAGCGGTACCACTCATTTTTTTTAAATTGTATATCAACCAATTTCGTAATATGTAACTTGAGAGCACTAAATTATCCTGTCTTGACTCGCTTCACATAGACTTGAACATCCCCGTATTTTGAATATGTGTGTTTAGAAAGTATCGTACGCACCACGTAGACCGAAAACGAGTATTTCCCTCCCTAGATGTGTAATATACTATTTTCTGTAAAAACATACGTCTATGACGCAATTAATCATATAATATATTTATATATTGTACCCTTGACTGATGCCAAAAATCACTTTCAACCGATAGTCGATAACCATTGTTTATCGACGTAAACTTCCCTATCATCAAAATCAACCCTAATCATTCAACATGGAAGACCTTTACCAGAAAAAATCAAGTAGTTCTTACTGGACTACGAATCTTTCATATAAAATTCACCCATAAACACACCTTTTAAAATCCTATTCACCTCTATGTGATCAGGAGAATGTTACGATCAACGTGATGCATCCCATTATCGAGTGCAGAAAATACAGTGATATCCGAGAAAAATTAAGAGTACCAGACTCTTCTTCTGAAGCATTAGGATAATCCGCGCAAGTCGAAAAAACAATGAAATACTTGAAAAAAAATCAATTTATTTTCTCAAATTTAAACTAGTATTCTATATCTAACTAATTGTTTCAAACACACTTTCTGATATATTCACATATTTTTCCTCCTTTCAGATAAAGGCCGTAGCCGGATAAGGATGGGTGATCTGCCTTCAGCTGTATATGATCTATTAAATTCATGGCAATTGTAATAAAACTGCGTTTGAGTGTCCGAAAAGACTTTTCGGTTTAAAAAAATACGTCCAAATATCTTCAATAGTTTCTGAGAAAAATGGATTGATTTGAAAAAAAAAATTATTTTTCATGGTTCCAAAACTTTTTGTTTTTAGGGTTCCAAATTTAGTGGGATTACTTTTCTAATAACCCCCTACAATATTATGATAATTCACGGAAAAAATCTAAGTAAAATAGCAAGGGTACCTCTTATGCGTTTGTGGCAGGTTTTTTCTTGCTATCCTGGCTAGAATGCCCTAGCATGACTATGTTTTATACTAGAAAAGTTAAACATTCCATACTCTAGGAGCAGTCTCGCCGAGCGTGAAAAGCCAATCCCTGAATCGTGCTGTGATTGCAAGGAACCCTTGCGATTTCGGTATGGGTTTCTTGCGCTTCGCATTCTCCCATCATACCTGCGAGACAGCAAGCGCTGGTAGGCGTGGCTCAAGACCTCTATTCCCGTTGTAAGAAACTCATACCGAAATCGCAAGGGTTTCTTGCAAGGGTCATGTGAAAGCTTTTCTTGCACGGTGATACTACTTTCAAAGCATATGCTCGAGCTGTATTACCATGCACTTTATGCTTTGGTAGTGCACACTTGCAATGCTAAAATTGTCTGAATTCAAGCAAATATAGCTCGAACTTCTATACCTCAATTGGCTATTATACTTAGATTTTTTCTCCGTGTAAGAATGCAGTTGATATTTGGTTTAGGGAATCTTTTATTAATGGGCATGCCACTTTACATTGAATGGACGATTTTGGCACAGTGTCTTAAAGCGCATGAATATTCCCAAAATTCTAATTCTTCTAATATTTATTTTATCTATAATCATTTGACCGAATATCAATTTCCTCTTATTTTTATTTATCCTAATTACCAGTTTAACTCATTTTTATTTTTTCCCAATTACTTTTTGTTCTAATTTTTATTTTTTCAAATTACCATTTGTCCTAATTTTGATATTTCCAAATTACGATTTAACATCATTTTTATTTTACCGAATTATAATTTTACATCATTTTTATAATACCGAATCACTATTTAACCTAATTGTTATTTTTCCGAGTTACTATGTGACATAATTTGTATTGTTCCAAATTACAACATATGGCATTTCGTTCAAATGAATTTTAGGTTATGTGCTCATTCAGAATAGTACAAATTATGTCACATAGTGATTCGGCATTAATAAAATTATGTCAAATTATAAGTCGATAAAATAAAATGTATATCAAATCGTCATTCGGAAAAATAAAAATTAGTTAAATTAGCAAATAGGATAAATAAAAATTAGACCTAATTTTTCTTCGGTCAAATGATTTGAGGTAAAATAAATATTTAAAAATCTGCCCGTTGCGCGGGCACATTCTCATCGCGCGCTACGCGCAACTGTTTGATTCTCGCGCTTCGCGCTCGATTATATATTTCTCTCGCGCTTCGCGCTCGTTCTTTGTATTTCCCCCATATTTTTGCACAGACCTTTTAAAATTAAAAGTCAAAGCATCGACAACTGTAACTTGGTGATTATGAATCCTCTTTTTTTTTTAAAGCTCCTTCGGCTTTAACGAACACATTCTCATCACGTATCTCGTGCTTCGCACTCGATTTTGTCAGTTTGTCACTTAAAGGGTACACCAAAGCCCAATCAAAAAAAAAGGGGGCTGGGGTCAAATTTTACACAAATCTAATACCTCCTCTGATGAGAATGTAAAAACTGAATTTCTAACCAAATAGTGCATTTTTCAGATAATTTGTTGAAATTTTGACCAAAAAAGATAGTTTTTCAATCAAATATTTGTATTTTCAACAAAATAGTGAAATTTTCATTAGAAGATTTAAAAAAAGAATTCCTTAAGAAAGCGGAAAGTAGTTAATCAACGGTTTCTAATATCTTAAGTTCATTTGTCGTCCAAAAGTAAATCTTTAAATTATATCAATATTCTCAAATGTAAAAAAAGAGTTCAGAATTTCATTTGTATATATATATATATATATACTTATTTTTTACGATCTTGTCTCTTGTGTGGTTTTTTCCAAAAATTGAATTTTGTATTTTCAATGCTATTTCTTACGAATAAAACAAAAACTACACATCTTATCAAAAAGTGATTCGAAACAACTTTGTAGATGCTTTTTATATGAAAATTTTTGTTTTTTTCATCATTTTTCATATCTTGCATAGTTTGAGCGCAAAATGTAATTTTTCATTTTTCATTCTTTTTTTGTGCTATCAAAATTTGAAATTTTGATTTTTCATAAAATTCACAAATTTTTTATGACAATATTGTAGGGTGTTCAAAAAGCAACGATTTTCACCTTGTGGCTTTTTTTCATATCGTGCGATTTTTGGCTTAAAATGTTAATTTTCGTTTGTTTTTTGGAATTTTGTAAATGCTATAACTCCGGTAATTTTTTTCTATCAAAAAAAGTCATAAGAATATTTTGTTCGCCTTTTTGAGTACTATTATTATCCGTCCATAGAATTTTTAAATATTGAAAAAAGGTGTTCTCAAAAATTTTCAAAATATGCTCACATTTTGAATTTGTAGCCAAAATGACTGGATAACGAACTTGACCTTCATTTTAGGGCACTCAAAGATTATACCAAAGCTCAATCCAATCTGTCAATTCTTTCGAAAGTCATCGTGCTAACAAACTAAAAATATACACACATACAGACCCACAAACATGCATACATACAAACATACCCACATACACACATACAGATAGACACATTCGCGAAAACCTGTTTTTTGGGTTTAGAAGGTCTCAAAACGTGGTAATTTGACAAAAACCGGGGGGGTCAAATTTTACACAAATCTAATACCTTTTCTGGATGAGAATGTAAAAAAATGGAATTTGGGGCATATTCATGCTTCTCCAGTGTCTTGACCATTAATACTACATGTTCTAAGCGAAATATTAATTCGATTCTTATTATAATAACGTTGTATGGAGTTGTTGGAAAAGGAATACCACGAAACCTGGACCTATATAAATAACAAATTTTGGAGTTATGTGCAAAAAAATGTTTTTCTAATCCATTTTTCTCTCAAACTATTGAAGATATTTGGACATATTTTTTATTAACGAACGGTTTTTTCAAGCATTGAACGGCGTTTGTTTGACAATTGCCCTGAACTTACTGGAAATGGAAATTATATGTTACTATTTGGGTTGCAGATCGGATACAAAAAAAAACTAGTTTAACTGTACTCGAAAGGGATCACGTAAAAAAATACGAACAATTTTTTATCGTATTTTTCTGCCTTTTCTTATAACTTTTGAAATAAACATTTTTTCAAATATGGTACACTGAAAAAAATGGTATAGCTGTTGTAGCTAGAAATATATTGCTGGGGGAGATATAGCTGAATTTCCAATAAAGTCTAGGTAGGACTGGAAACTAGATAGCTAAGATATACAAACCGTCTATCTCCTGCAGACAGAAAATTTGGGAGATAAATCTATCACCATTCTCTAAACATTCTAGCAGTCATGCGCAAACATCGTATCTCCTATAATTGGTTTGCTCGTGACAGCTAAATTTTCTAGGTACTGTACCTATACTTTGCTGCAAGAAAATCTGTTCAATACAGCTAACTATTTAGGAAGACGAAATCCAGCGATACCTTCTAGCTGGGATAGCAATAATTCTAGGTAATACACCTAGAAATTTTTTTCAGTGTATATTTCACGTCAATAACTCTTACAATAGTAGTAAAAATACAACTAAAATGAACAACAACCTACAGTTGGGGCAAATAAAACTTATCCGCTACGGCCTTTTGCAAAATTGATCAGTAACCATAACATTCATCAATTCTATTATTAAGTCTACCATTCCCATCGCTAATTACCTGGATGTAGATGTGATGTTAAATAATGATTTTTAAAAACTTTTTTTATGTCAAATAACATTGTGAAGTATTTAAACATTATTTTTCACGAAGAGAAAACATTGATTCCTGTAAAATATAATATTTTTCTTGTATTGTTTATTACCAAGACATTTTATACAAAATGAGAGCGGAAATCAGGCTTAAGGAATCTATTTCTGTACAACTGTGCTTTGTTATTATCCATTATAATGTCATCGATGTATATTGTGTAAAACAAATTAATAAATTTCGTGAATTTATAAAGTTGTTTGTCTGCATTTTAGGTCTATTATGCCAAAAAGAAGAGGAGAGCGCAGCAGATGCAAGGCGAAGATGGCTCGCACAAAAAGGAGAGAAAGCTGTACAATGATGGCTGGGACGACGATAACCATGATTATATTATCAAAAATGGGGAAAAGTTCCTCGATCGATATGAAATTGATTCATTGATAGGTAGGCCAAATCGAAGTTAAATTGAATGCATAAAAAGTCAACATTTTTATTCTTTTGTACTGTAATGTCATGCTTGAATTTGTATTACAGGTAAAGGCAGCTTTGGCCAAGTAGTTAAAGCATTCGACCACGAAGAACAAACTCAGGTGGCAATAAAAATTATTAAAAATAAAAAACCCTTCTTAAATCAAGCACAAATCGAAGTTAGGTTGCTTGAAATGATGAATAGAGCAGATACTGATAACAAGTATTATATAGGTATGTTACATCCACATACCAATTTTAAGGTATTATGGGTGCAAACACAGTTTTTTAAAACGATTTTCTAAAACTTAGTCCATAGGTTGATTGGAATATAATCTACACATTTGTCCAATTAGAAAAAAAATAACCTCCCGCAGTTGAGATACTCGTAATTGTTATCAAAATTGGACTCTTATACACGTAAGGTCTACCCCAAGCATACAAAACGTATCATTTAACTGTTTGGCTCTGAAATCGTTTTTACGATTTTTTTTACTTAACACGTGTATCGATCTCTTAGCTGGAAAGAAAAAAGTGTGAAAAATATAAAATTTTTTCGAAAAGCGGTTTTCGAATTTCCAACTTCAAACATTGTCGCGTAACTCGTTTTTGAACCTACAGGGGCTTATAGTGCAGGAAATTTATCTGGCTGTATTACCCTATACATAACTCCATACCGACCATAGGGCCCTTTTTATTCGGACACCCATATATGGACATAATCAACTACTTTTTTCACATTCTTTGACATAAATTAAGTCTATATCACGCACTGCAATAATAATACAACTTCTGGCATTGAAACAGAACAGCTTTCATACATGCAAATAGGACTAACTTTTTACAGAGAATTCAGTTTGAAGCCCATAATACGTTAAAACGTATATTTACTGTTATTCATTTATACGAAACGTGCTTGGAGGGGAGAATGTAGTATTTATTTTTCTTTCAGTTAAACTCAAGAGGCATTTTATGTGGCGCAATCACTTGTGTCTGGTATTCGAGCTACTGTCATATAATCTTTACGATTTACTTAGAAATACAAACTTTCGAGGTGTGTCGTTAAATCTAACGAGAAAGTTTGCGCAGCAACTGTGTACTGCCCTTTTGTTCCTGTCCACGCCGGAATTGAACATCATACACTGTGATCTGAAGCCCGAAAATATTCTCTTGTGCAATCCCAAACGTAGTGCGATAAAAATAGTGGATTTTGGGAGTTCCTGTCAACTTGGACAGAGGGTTAGTATTCATTAATATATATTTTTGAAACCTTATTGATTCCGTAAACCAGGTGATACATTGTCTCTTTAAAATATTTTTCATGATTAATAGAAGGCAATTTCTGCGAATGTTTTTTACCTTTTGTCTTCTTTTATTTTTACAAAAAATTGAAATAGGTTGCTCAGCAATTACTGCAAACAGTAAGTGTCTAAAATATGCCAACGTAAAACTCGCAATATTAAAAATGAAAGGATTTAAAATCCTCAAATTAAAATTGGAAAAGTGTGAAAAAATTGCATATGAAAATTGTAGGTCTTGTTGTTAATGAAGTCTTTATTTATGAACAATTTAAAATCTGGAAGTTTCACGTGTTAGAAATTTCAAATTAAAACAAAGATAATTTCTAATTACTGTGGTTGCGTTTAAGTACAATTCAAAACAATTTTAGACGCTCTCCATCTACATATAAAAAATGGTGGGATTGGAAACATTTTCAGTGGAGCGTCATTCCTACATTTCTATTGAGTCCAGCTGCGGAAAGCGCCTGGTGCCATCTGAAAAACTGATGAAATGCCAATTCAGGGAAAAAAACTTTTGCTCGAGTTTATTGAACGGTTTGATCGCAGTTGAGTTTTGAATTTATCTGTCTATGACAGTAGATTATCTAGTATTATAGGTATCTGGACAAATTATTTTGTTAACTGGATAATTAATATTATATATATTCACATATTTATACGATCTATTATTTTGGTAAAAGTAATGCTAGTCGTCAGATTTTGAGGTTAGAAAGTTAAATTATCCCAGAATATTTATGGAGTATATTTTATTTTAATTTAAATGACATTGAGTATTTTATTAGTTGTCTTGAGTTTTAAGTGAAGCTTTTTTTTAACAATTCAATATGTTATGTGAAAAAACTTTTTTGTTAGGTGTCTTGATTATGGCAGAAGCGACACTGCAATTAATTTTGCTTATTCCATTCACTTTCAACTCATGCACCCTCACCACATGAATGACTGCGAAACTTTTTCTGTTATTCAGTATTTCAGGGTGAAAATCGATTGAATTACTTATAGCTTGAAATCCCGTTCTAATTAAAATATTCATCATCAATCCGCTTCTTGACATTTGACCGGTGATTTTTAAGGTTATGTTCATAACCAACAACGAAACTAGAACGGATTTACCTAGAAGGAAAAGACAAATTATTCACGAAATCTTTTTGAAGGAAAGTTTCCTCTATTATTTTGCTTCGTTTTGAAAAATGTTCTATACATTCTTGAAGCAATCATTTATGCATTCATTATATTTTAAAACAATGCGCACATGCTACCTTATGTAAATTAAAAATTTCTAACCCTCGAGGATTTTAGGCTTTGGCCGCCGCGGGCGATGCCTGACATATCCGGTAAATATCAAGGTAGAAAATAGAAGCCCAGTTTTTACGAGAGGAACGTGTGAAAGTCGAGAAAACATTAGATACTAGAAATGGCGTTCTTGCGAGAAGAACATGAGAAAGTAGAGAAAATAGAGGAAAAATTAAAAACAGAGATACTCGGTCTGCATATTCCGAGCGTGTGAGATTTCCACCAATTAAAAAATACACTCTTTCGTCATCTCAGCCTTAGCGCGCTCCTTATTTGCTTTTTTTGTGTACATTTTTCTCCTTCAATTGAGGTTATCTATTTCCATTATTTAGGACACAAAAGTATCGATGTACTTCTATGTCTTTTCGGATTTAACATCAACTTCACCATTTTGGTTGCTGTCACCACTTAGCCTACCATGATATTCATGCTCTCCCTTTCTGGGTCCTTCTTTGTTGGAAATAAGCCTCGAGAGATTGGCCCCATATTCCCTTGCTTTGTTTCCTATATATTTGGCTTCTCCACTCGATACTGAGCACCCTCTTTATAGCTCGGACCTTATAAGAACCTTAAACTAGGAGAGCCTTGTTTTTTCCAGGGGAATATAAACACCATGTCTGTCTAACGACCGTTTCGCTTGCCTCAAGCTCTCATTGATCCTCTGCTCCAGGATGCTGTCATTGTGGGTGGCGCATACGATTATTGCATCGTCCGCCTTCAGGTAGCTTCAGGTTGATAAAATCGTCATATATAACTTTCCAGACAAATGGGTCGACTCTTGATCCCTGTCATCTCTTCTTCTAGAGTTCATGTATCTCCTGCAAGGATGACTCACCAATAGTCGTATGTGGTATATGAGTATTTATTTCGCTTTAGTGCATCAGTGTAGGACTTCTACTTCGCGGTGTTGAATACATTTCAAACATTAATTCGTATAAGTTCACACCTATAATTATTCTTCCCCAGCCTCTGGAGTAATAGGCCTTACAGTGATTTGTCTAGCGCCTCTAGAAGGTATCTGGATCTATTTATAAGATGAGACCTTATTAAGTGGGTCATGTTGCCTTTCCGGGCTTCTGTTTCATAGCAGCTCTCTTTAATTCTCCCTGTATGCGTAGTTCATTTTTCTGGATCTTTATGTCTGTCCAGTCGTGTCTTGCCCAGGATTCATCCCTAGGGAATAGGTTAATTATGATTTTTCTAACCCAGTCCTGATTATTGATACCTGGGATGTTTGCCTTCGTTAGGAGTTTACGAGTGATTATATTGTATTTCAGCTACCAAGGATCTTGTTTTAACTGTTGTACAAACTCTTTCTAGAGCCGAACTTGGCTTCTTTTAATGGCACTCTTCACAGCCCTTTTGGTTTTAGTACACAAGGTTCTCAGGGCAGAGTTCCTTTTGATCTGGTAAATGTACTACGTGGTGTGAAACAAATACGGTGGATGCGTTCCAATTCGTCGTGTATTGCACCAGTCCATGAAGACTCTCCTATACCTCTCGCCTTTAAGTCAAGCCGCAGGCAAATCACATACTTCTTTCACTCTGCGTACCGTCTCTGTCACTATGCTAACTGTTGACTCCATCGGTTTGGTCTAATTCAGATCCTCTATGAATCTGTCTCCCTGAATAATCCTCGATAGTCTTCCAAGGTCCATTTTCCTTATTTTCCATGAGGGACGTTTGTTGAGCCCTGGTTGCTTATGCTTTGTTTTCCTTAGCGCCTCGTCCTATTGTAAGCTCAAGGATTGACCATGTGTACCTTTTTTTCAAGATCTCTAATCTCCTTCTCAAACTTATGCAGGGGATCATTTTGAGAGAAGTAGTAGCTGTAAATGCGCAGCCCCGCTACCGTATCCATGTGTACCCTTCGTCTGATTCTATGAAATTATGTTTCCTTATTTTACTGTCAGATGCCTGGATCCGGGGTCTTCGTGGTGCCATCTTAAAATTACATTAAGTGGTCTGGCTATCTGTATAGCTCGCTGAAAAGCCTTTCTCTCTCAGACCGTCTGAATTAGCAGGTCCTGCGCCCTTTTACCTCTTCCAAGTTTGTAGCCTAGCGCTTCCTCTTCTAAGATATTGTCTGTGCAGGAAGTCCAACTGTTGTAGCGGGCTACCCATCCGGTCCTGCAACGTACATGAAAAATAAGATTTGATCACAAACGGATGGTAAACGTGAGCGGGAATCAAAATCCCGTGTTGCTGGAAGCCGAGCCCGGAACCGACTTAGCCCTCTATAGAGCGCTTATGATAAGCGCCTGGCGTCTACGTGACGCCATTTTTATAAAGATGATGCCTGTTAAAATTACATGCAAAATAATTAGAAAATTGAAGCCAGGCAAGTGCGATTTATGTGGGAAGACTACTCCAGTAAATAAATGTTTAGACACTAATGAGCATATTAAACAAGTGATGAGTAGCCTGTTTCTAGCCACGACATTGCTTTTTCAAACAAGCGTTTCAGAGCAAAAGACTGGACACGGCTCGATTCGAGTGTTAGCAAACAACCGTCCGGACAAAATGGAGGCAGAGGCATCGTCTCAAGCTATTTTATTACTTCTCTTGATTCTCAGAACACATGCGCGCCAGACTGACCCAAGCAATCAGACTCGGCTCAACCTTTAATAGTCTCTAAACTGTTAAACGATTTGACGAAAAATGTAACAAAGTATGTGTATGACTTCTAGGAATCAAAGTTAGAGATTGATTCGATTACAATTAAATTAAATTCAACGACGATTCAAATATCATCATTTTATGAATCTTCTTTTTTCACATGGAGAAGTGCTTCCCCGGCGAATCTTGAGTGTCTAGCTGAGGGTACGACACCAGTCCTAGTGGAAAGGCAGGAGTCCACCAGTTGTAAACTATCCCTGATAGTAATTTGGACATGACGTGAGGTAAAAAACAAGACGTAGTCAGCATGACATCTGATAATCTAGAAGCAAATTCGAACTATCGGCGGAACTCTGCTTTGCTAAAATAATCAATTAGGCTTTCCGCAGAACCTACTGGCTCCATTCTGCAGAACCGGTCGAGAATGATAAATACCTTCTCAAAATTTGCCACCTTACACTGTGCTCCTTTCAACAGTTCTTCTGCTTGCAGTCTGGAGAACCACACTTCCAACAGTTTGTGCTTTGGCTTGCGGTAAATAGCTTACATGGTACGTCGATGTCGCCTTTTCTATTCCCCTTCTAGCTACAACTATCTCCACCCCCGTCGTCAGCTTGCCTAGTTCCCTTAATTCTGGGGATTATTCTGCAAACAGCGGCTTAGGTTCAGCCTTGCTCCCAATTGATTTGTTCTCAACATTTTTATTCTTCCCGA
Organism: Andricus coriarius; assembly: GCA_932066315.1. Taxonomy (NCBI): domain Eukaryota; kingdom Metazoa; phylum Arthropoda; class Insecta; order Hymenoptera; family Cynipidae; genus Andricus; species Andricus coriarius. The sequence continues at coordinate 7,501 of CAKNWT010285718.1, read as the reverse complement.
AGGTCTTGTTATGTTTTGCCTTCTACTATGGACCTTCTCCTGTCTTTTTTTTCTGGAACCCTTGTTCATGATCATGGACACGTCTATGGGTGTAGCGTGTGTGTTCTGCTTTTTTCATTTGCGTCCTCTGCAAATCGTTTTTAGCGCGCGATTTCTTACTGGCAACCAATGGTAACATCAACATTGTGTGTTAAAGTTGGGTTGCGGCCAGGTGAGAAAATTAATTAGGAGATGTTAGATTTGTTGGTATACAGGTCCAAAAATTTTATTAAACAAAACGTTCAACGTATCGCCCTTCGACAAATGTCTTCGTCAGTCATACAACTATGTAGAGCCATATTGTGTCTGAATGGAAAAAGTCCTCATATGATTTTTGGAACAGTAGAAGGTGAAAAAAATAAATATGAAGTGACTTTCCTGGTATTTTGGCATTATTAGGATGTAATAATAAAAACTTTGGTGGTACATTACGTCATCCTTCAATCACCATGAGCAAGTCATTGTCAGAAAGTTACACATCACATTTATGGTGGTAGGGGCTCACGTGTCCTAACTCTACCTAGAGGATCTCTAAGGCAATCTACAGGATGTCCTAGGAGTATTGTCGTCCCAAAACATTTTAGGGTCCGGTGCGTATTTTCGGTACTACAAGTCTTTGAAACTGTGTGTAGGTGAACAGCTGGTTGCAATTTTGCGGGCGACGCCGAAAAGCATTATCTCATACCACGGTAACTTCACCTTGCTTCGAGCATTCAAAAAAAAAAAAATACGATTAGGAATGTGTTTGTCTGTTTAAATCGGATGGGCTCAAGTTATATCGAACCGCAAAATAACTTTTCAAAAACATCAATTCTTTTAATTTAAACATGTTCGAGATAAAATATTGGATCACGGAAATTCGGTGCATGGAAAACATGGAAATGTAGGCTAGGTTCTCCGAAATTTGGTGATCGTAGAACAAATAATTTCAGTGAGCCTAGGAAATTCGTACATTATTGCAAATAAACAGTGACCGTCCCTTATTAGTGTAGAATTCAATAAAATGTCTTGAATTCTTCTGAAAGTATGGAATTCTTTTCAACTATTTCCAAATTTATCACGTTGAATTATTGTCGATTCCTTCAAGTCTCATTTGTAATGTTTTGAGTTCTGTTAAAGATCTTTGAATTCTCTTTAATAATTCAGGATATAACTTGATTTTTTTTTTGATTTAAAAAAATTTTTTGAAAACATGGAATTGTTTTCAACTTTTCCAAATTCATCAACTTTTGTCTACGGTGAGCAACTTCTGAATTCTATTCAAAACATGAAATTCTTTTTAACTATTTCCAAATTCAACAACACTGGTGGACAGCTGAACTACTACTTGATTGTGATGCACACGTTTTTTTTTAATTCTACAGAATATCTGTAGAAGTCTCTGAATTCCTTTGAAACATTTGGAATTTTTCATCACTTTTTAAAATTCTTTTAAAATCTTTAGAATTCAGATTGAATTATTGTAAAATCTTGCAAATCTGTTGAATTCTTTTAAATAATTATGAATTCTCTTGACAAATTTAGGATATAGTTTGATTTATTTTTAATTTTCTAAATTCTTCTGAATACATAGAATTCTTTTCAACTACTTCCAAATTCATCAACTTTGGTTGACGGTGAACTACTACTGAATTAATATGCATTTTTTTTAAACCGGGAGAATTCCAAGAAATCGAGAAAATTATCTGCATAATTTAAAAGACTTGAAGGAATTTACAAAAGATTTCAATTGAATTCAAAGACTTCTTCAGAATTCTGCAGATTAAACAAAAAAACGAGTGCGTCTTAATTCAGTGGTAGTTCACCGTCCACCAAAGTTGATAAATTTGGAAATAGTAGAAAAGAATTTCCTGTTTTTAGAAAAATTCAGAAAATCAAAAATAAATAAAGTTATATCCTGAATTATTCAAGAAAATTCAAAAATCTTTAAAAGAGTTTGAAGCGTTACAAATGAATTTTAAGAAATCTAGAGAATTCAAAAGACTTGCAGGAATTCAAAATAATTGAACGTCTATTCTAAATATTTCAAGAAAATTCAAAAAACATTTTAAAATATCAAATGATTTTTAGTAAATTCAAAAATTTATGCAGAATTCTGCAGAACTAAAAAAAACGTCTGCATCCTATTCCATTAGCAGTTCACCCGTCAACGATAGTTGCTGAATTTGGAAACAGTTGAAAAGAATTTTAGGTTTTTCAGAATTAAAAAGACTTAAAGGAATTTACAATAATTCAACGTGAATTCTAAAGATTTTAGAAGAATTCAAAATATTTTAATGGGATTCAAAGACTTATACAGAATTCTGACGTCACTGACCATTTGCAATAATGCTCGAATTACCTAGGCTCACTGAAATTATTTTTTCTTCGCTCACCAAATGTCGGATAACCTAACCTACATTTCCATATTTTTCCATGCACCGAATTTCGGTGAGCCAATATTTAATGTCGAACATGTTTAAATAAAAGAATTGATTTTCTTGCAAAGTTATTTTACGGTTTGATAAAACTTGAGCCCATCCGATTTAAACAGACTAACACATTCGTAATCAATTTTTTTTACTGCTCGAAGTATGGTGAAATTACCGCGGTAGAAGATATTGCTTTTCGGGGTCGCACGCACAATTGCAATTAGCTGTTCATCTACAAGCAATTTCAATGGCCTGTATTACCCAAAATATGCACCGGACCCAAAAATGTTTTGGGACTTTTCGATTAGAATTTTTTTTCTACTCGCCATTACAAGGAACGACAACCCACATGGGACACACCCTGTATATGCTCATTTGCCTTGGTCAGATCGTGATATACTAATACCAGCGTGTAATTGGAAAGTGCCTCGTGACCATGTGCCAGGATGCTGCTCCATCCTGACATCCACGAGAAATATCAGAAATCTTGTCCTACACCAGTCTTCGTTTGGAAAATCCTGGAATACACGGCCGGACTAGATTTGCCCAGGGCAGAGCGGATTCCGATCTCTGCTGGCGATTACATCTGGGCAGAGTAAATTCACATCAGCCCCTTTATTATTCCGGCTAACACTCCCCTATCAGCCACCCAGAGACGCGTTACGTAGGCGTTATACAGACAATTGCTAGCAGTAACTAAGTCTAACTGACTTAAAAAAAAGGATGGGGATGATTCAATGCAGGCGGGTGTGCGGATAGCGCCAGTTGTGCACTTACAATTGATGGATCTCGCTGAAGAATGAACGGAGTGGAAGAAGTTGTTGTGCGTTATCCGTTTGTGGATTGTTACACAATCTGAGAGAAATTTGACATGGCAGTATCTTGGAGTAAGGTTAATGTCCGTGGGGAAAACCATAGAATCTGTAAAATTATTTTATGTAAGAAAAGTAAAGAAGAAGAGTGAAAAGGGGTTAGTGGGGTCGAAAATGAAGTTTGCAAGTAGGTCAGGGGTGGCAGTTCGGTACGACGCGACGCTCAGTGGGACGAAAATAGGTTGTCGGGTTCAAAAATCCGTCTATAATGCATTTCGCAACCAAATAAGACAAACCAAAGTGCAAAATACTCGGAAAGGGTTCTACTTTAGCGCATCATTGCCAGAAAGTTGCAAAATTGCTTTTCTAACCTCCAAATTTTACACGAAAAAATTCTCCATCATAACTTGTTGTACAACGAAGTCAATAACTGAAAAATCTATTCATTTAATCATCAATTATGTACCTGAATAGTCTGATTCATGTAATACTTCTAACCTATATCCCCATAGTACTGATTACGTTTTTTTAGATTAAAAATAAATCATTATTAAAAGTTTTCAGTACTTTCTTAAAAAATAATTCTATCTGTTCAAGATTCATCTCAAGGAATATTAATTGCTAAAAATTTGTTTTTTTTTTTGTCGTTAAAATTTTTTTTCAATGAAAATTCAACTGCTACAATTTTTGAAAATTCGTCTTTTTTGCTGTAACTCACCTTTTTTGATTTGAAATAAAAAAATTGTTGTCTTTGTGGTTTGGAATATACAGTATACTATTTTTTATTAATCATACATTTTTCTTCCTCACTAATTGAACAACTCGATTACATTTTTTTTCTTCGATTACTGAGAAATCTTTCTTGATTTTGAAATTTAAATTCTGTTAAAAAATCTTCTTTTTTGTTTTCAAATTCACCTTTTTTTGTTAAAATTACATATGTTTTGTTAAAAATGAAACTGTTTCATAGAAAATCAATCTGTTTTGTTCTAGTATTCACCTTTTGTTTTTGCAAATTCATTTTTTTTTTTGGTACAAAATTATTCTTGTTAGTATTAATATTAGTAATCTATTCCGTTGAAAATTCATTTTCTTTGTTGAATATTTTTGGATGAAGTTAACTGTTCTTGATTTTCAATTGGAACCTTTTTTTTCTTGAAAATATTTCCAGTATTATATTTCCAGTATTACAGTTCTCGTTCAGAATTCATTTTATTGGTTGAAAATTAATCTACTTAGTTGAAAGTTGAACCACTTTGTAAAAAATTAATTTTTTAATGAAAGATTTACTTCTATGGTTGGAAATGGAATTTTTATTTACATTTACTTCAGTTCAAATTTCATTTTTTCAACTGACAATACAACTATTTAGTTCTTTGGTTGAATTTAATGGGGTTTCATGTAATATTAAATCTTTTTCACTTTAACTATCAACTATGACAATTTTTGATGATAATTCATCTTTTATGGTTGAAAGTTAAACCTCTTGGTTGAAATGTGAACTACTTCCTGGAAAATTCATCTCTATGGTTGAAAAGTCATTTATTTGGGTGAAATGCCGTTTTTTGGGTAGCATTTATCTTCATTGGTTAATCAAATTAATCTTTTTGATTAAAAATGGAACTATTTGACTACAAATTAATCTGTTTTTGGTGAAGATTCAACTATTCTGTTAACAATTGGTCGTTGTTGGATAAATTATGCTGCTGTTCATTCCAAATTTAAACATTCTTAATCGAAAAGTTTCAAGTATTACATTTCCTCTAAAGAAGTTACATATTTTTTTTGAAAATTGTACTACGCAATACTAATAATTATTATTTTCGAATGATACTTTTTCGTAAGGTTCCGGTTCAACATTCATCTGTTTTGGTTGAAAATTAACTTCTTGCGTGGAAAATTCATGTTCCTGAATGTCCAAGTCAAAAAGGTTTCTCAAATATTATACTTATCAGCTTGAACACTCCATTCTTTGTTTGAAAATTCTTCTCTTTTGGCAGAAAAGCTTTTTTTGATTTAAAATTCAACTATTTTGTTGAAAATGTAATACATTTCGACGGGCATGAATTCGCGGTAGAAACTACTACCCTTGGATTGTGCACAATATACATTAAAAAGATTACGGAGACTTCTTAGCGTGGATCAAATGTTTCCTAGCTTCCAGGCTATGAGAAACTGAAGGGCCTACTACTCTACTGTTTACAGCAAGTGAATTTCTGTGGTGAACAGAGACTAGATGGTCGGGCTGACCCGTGAGCTCGCTCCTCTCAGATTCGAACAGGGGATGCGTCATTTCACTGCTGAGCAAGGCAAGTGAGGAACGCGAAGAAGGCGGTGCACGATTTGTGAAATCGTTTTCGATGTCATAATCCGAAAGCCAAGAACAGTTTCGTCCGCGGTACGGGACTGTACTAAAATTACGTAACAATTCTTGATTTTACTTGCAATTTGTTATATTCCGTTTATAAAACATTTTGAGTTTAAAACATTGAAAGTCTGGTCTTTGAATATGAATTTAAAATGAACTTTTGAGGTAACCCTGCTATTATATTCTTCTTAGTTCTTCATTAGCTTTGTGATTCGAATAATATTTCCTTTCTTTTGCAGTTGCTTCTACTCGTAGACCAAATTGAATTTTTGCTTTGAAAATTCTTCTATTTTTTGAGAAGTTTTATCTTTCTGGAATAAATGTAAATGCAACTACTTGGTTAAGAATGAGAAAAATAGCTTTCTTACAAAGGCCTCCTTTTTGGTCAAAAATTTAACTGTTTCGTAGAAAATTCAACTATTTCGTAGAAAATTAATTTCCTGTTTCAAATTCATATCATGATGCTTACAAGTTGACTGCCATCTTTGCCGGTTTAAAATTAAAGTTTTTCTTTTTAAATGTGTATTTTCAATTTAACAATCTATCTAGTTTTGAAGAAATTGCATTCTTCTTTGACAACAATGTAACTGTTTGGGTAAAAATGGTTGAAACTAAACTGTTTGATGAAAAATTGAGCTAGCTCCTGGAAAATTTACTTGTTGTTGTAAAATCATCTCGTCCTATTGAAAAGTCAGCTGAAACGTTTTTGGGAAAAAATTGAACTAGTTTTATCAAAAATTGTACTTTTTCGTTTGACTGTTGCGACTGTTTCGTGGAAAATTAAACAGCTTTTTTAAAGAATCGTGCTTTTTGGTTTGAAATTCAACTGTTTTGTTGAACATTCGAGAATTTCTTGAGAACTTTTTTTTTTAACTTACTGAATGAATGTTGAACAGAATGTTTGACTTTCCAAGCAAATAGATGAATTTTCAACCAGAACATTGCGAAAAAGTATCATTGGAAAATAATAATAATTATTATTGTGATATAGTGATGTTTCTATAATGAATTTTCTATAATTTTTTGGCGATTTTTCCTATAATTCCTATAGGCGTATTATACTGGGTGTTTTTTAAAACTTGAGACATAGAAATATGTCAAAAAATGCGCATCCTGTGAATAAAGCATCCCTAATAAAAACGTTTTATTTTCGAGGGAGAAAATCGACTCTTAACACCCCCCCCCCCTCGAGGCAGGGGTTTTTTATTTTGCGATTAAACAACATTTTTCGAATAAAACTTACGTATTTCATAAAGGAGAATCTTAATCTGTGATAAGAAATTGGCGTTCCTATTTGAAATTACGAACTTACACCCCCCCCCCCAAGATTCAGGGTGAGGGGGGGGGGGGTAAATTTGTTCAAAGTCGCTTTTCCCCCTCGAAAATAAAAAGTTTTTATAACGGATATTTTTTTCATAGGATGCGTATTTTTTGAGATATTTCAATCTCTCAAGTTGAAAGAAATACCCTGCATATATTTTCCTACAATGCTTTTTCGTAAGGAAATACTTGAATTTTCAACCTACAAAGGTGAATTTTCAAGCAAATACAACAAAATGTATTACTTGTAAACCATACAGATCAATTTTTAAGATAGTAGTTAACATTTTAACCAAGTGGTTGTAGTTTAAACCACAAAATATGAATTCTCCACAAAAAGATATATAAACTGATAAAGATTTAATATTACATCAAACCCACTTCAATTCAACCAAGAAAGACAAATTTTTAACAATATACATGAATGTTATTTTCCCAAAATCTATGCCCATTTTTTCGGTGAGGAGCTGGTGAGGAGCTGAAAAAAGCTGTTCATTCACGGCGGAGATTCGAATAGCGTCCAGTTTTGCTGGAGTTTTCTCGGCATCCAG